>JAODUG010058924.1:0-14672 GCA_027564795.1 Aphredoderus sayanus
ATACATAAAGAAATAATTAATAAAGAAATAAATACACTCAGCAATGCCAATTGAAAAACACACAAATCATACACAATGAGATGGCGCCGCCATGTGGCCAAATACGAGATTTCTGAGTACATTACGAGGGGTAAAAGGCAGGAAAAACAAAACAAATACATGAAGAAATAATTAATAAATAAATAAATACACAAATCAATGGCAATTATAAAACACATAAAATCATACACAATCAGATGGTGCCGCCAAGTGGCCAAATACGATATTTTTAAGGACATCACGAGGGCTAAGAAGACGCTTCTGATGAATGATTTGACAACACATAAGTCACCAATAATCACATAAATGTTTCATGGGCACATTTACGTAGCGTGTTTAACTGCCACCAGTGTAGGTCTAGACTATAGACCTATTATTTTTCTACAATAAACGGCATTTGGCTGTTCACAACATATAACCTAGGCTACTTTTTCATTTACAATACATTTTTTATTAATGTAATTCATAATTTAATGTAACTAATCTAATCAAGCCTAAGAAATGGCTAGGGTATAGACCTATAATGCTTCGTGAGAGTTGGCACAAAAATGACCATACCCTACACAGTGAACTGTTTGCGCTGTAGTTTGAAAGACAAGGGGTGCAAACGGACAGCTGTGTGATTGGCTACACGGCTAGCTGCATAATTACGTAGGCCTATATGGCCGCTGGATTCAAGGGATGGATACGCCTTGAACTGGAAAAAGCAAAAAGGAACCTTAAAAATGAATATGCATCCGAGAAACCACATTTATTTTTGGGCTGATTTATATGCCATGGTAAATAGTTCAGGCTTAGGGTTCAAACTTTTGCTACCAGTTGATGTCGCCATTGCTTGTATCTACATCGTTTTGCGTCTCGTTCCTGTTTCTCTGTTTTTCTATTATTCCATGACTGTGCGTGAGATCTCTATGCGAGAATCTACTCTCAAGGCCAAAAAAGTAATCATCAAACCCATCAAAGTGCTAAAACTCCTGCCTCAGCATTGCAAATAATGCTTGGCATGACAGACTTAATGGGTTGGGGTGAATAGCCGGACGCAGGCAACGAGAATAAAGTGGACAGACAGTAGAGGAGGGAGGAAAGCGAAGAGATATAGATGCAAGTGGGAGGAGGGGGAGAGGAAGACGAGAGGGGGACATTCTGTCGTTCTGACTGCAGGCTGCGTCTTGCCGAGGGTCTCCAGCACTGCGCCTATGTCAAGGTAGGTGGGAGGCTGCTTCTGTGCTTCGCTCTCTGGCTGTTTCAGGGAGGATCAGGCCAGCATTGTGGTGGTTGACCTTTTCACTAATCTTTCCCTACGGCTTGCCTGTTTTGGGAATACATTTACTCAAATATGCCAGAGTTTCTGGGTGAATGGATACTAATGGGTATATGTTTACGGGTCACATTTTACTTTATATACTGTAATCAAATTTCAGCAATGTCGGAAATTTATCTAGTATTTTATTTTTAATATCTGGAATCTTTAATAGGTTTGTGTACAGTATGTTAGTGAAAAAGTCAGGTTTTACTTGTTTTTATCTATTGAGTTATGTGAACTGAACACTAAGCACAAGATGTGGGGTATATCCCAACAGTTGCTTCAGTAGAAATATATGTAATGTTATTGACCTGCATCATGTGGGTGACATCATTTTCCGGTTGTCCACCACAATGTATTGGTCACATGGGGCCATGTTGTCTTATGTTGAGACTGTAGACTTTGTCAATTGTATGTGGAGGGTTTGTGCCACATGCCCCTTACTCTGCTCCATACCCCCTCCCCTCAAGCTAACTAGGCTAACTAATATAGCTACCTCTGCTGGATCAAGTCGTATTTTACGTCCTGGTGGCTTATTTGCAGTAACAAAAAGGTCAAAGTGGGTGTCCTTCTGGATGTACTGTACAGTAGATACTGTAGTGCAGCCTGACAAGGTTAAATTACAAGCTATCCCAGAAATTAAATGTCAGTTGCCTAGTATGAAATGCCTTGATTATTATTTTGATATAACACCTGCTAAGAATTAAACTTGCTGATAACAGCACATTTGTAATGGAAAACAATGTTTTTGGTTCTTTAGTTTGTTGCAAGAGCATGTCAACAATGTCTCAGAAATGTTTCAAGCATACATGTACAAATGCAAAAATTTATTCTGTACTGTGTACTTATTGTGTGGACAGGAACCAATGTTTTGGCTGGCTGTAGCCACTATTGTTCAACAAGTTGTTCTTGGGCCTCTAACTTAGGGGGAATTCGCAACCCAAGCCGGTTTAGATTTACACCACTGGAAGTAGCCGAGTTGGGAAGCTAAAATTAAGCTGGAGGTTGATTAGGAATTTTACACTTGGGCAGTAAGATGTGGAGAAGGCAACTTGCAAATAGTATAACATAGTCTGAGCTGTCAGTGGTGGAAAGCCTAACCACAACTGCATTCCACCCGATATCCACTAAAGAGGTTACAGTGGAATATTCCTGGTTTCAAAATATATCGCTTTTCAGCAAAATGGTATTTTCCATTATTTAATTAACACATTCAATTAAATTACACTAGAGTATAAAACATTAGCAAAATATCAGTCAGCAAAATATTCCCATTTTTATTCTATTCTTAACCCTCCCGCTGTCCTATGGGTCAAAATGACCCGGTGCACTCTCCAGAAGCGGACTCTAACCACACACAGACATGTGACATTCCGCGGTTAGCTTCCTCTGCTGGTAGTCTGCTGAAATGCCTTAGGACAGCGGGAGGGTTAAACTACTAACAGTAATGTTGAAAGTGACCTAACCAGTGAAATGAGTTACTGTAAGCATGAATTAATTATGGTACATGATCGCTGTCCTAAGCATTCATTGTGTAGGTACAGTACCAATTTATGGTGAAATCCAGGTGGTGTTCACTTGCATCACTGATTACATTGTACATTTTAGTTGTGGTAATTGTAATTGTTCAATTCTTGCTACTACTTGCAGTTGTCAATTGTTGCTACCGTTACAGTTACTTAAACTCTTGACTACAATGTAATGTAATTAACAGTTGTAAGCCAACAACAACATTATATATTGTCACCTGAATTTGAACATATTTACAGAAAGGACTATCTTCCACCCAGAGGGTCATACTGTAGTGCCTAAAGTCCAGGTGCAGGACATAGCAAAAATGTCAACTGGAAAAAAATATCCTTTGCCAGTTGGCAGCGACAGGTGACAGCTAGCACAAGCCTGAAGCCACATTTTGTTTTTGGTCCTATAGAAACACCATGGGAGTTCAATAGAGACAAGGCACAATACAAACAATCCAATTGGATTCCAGCATAGACAGATGTCTCATATAACACAGGATATGTTGTTTTGATGTGAAATTGAACAAATTGAATGTCAAAACAAAATAAAACAGCTTTTGTGGCAAGTATTTGCCACAAAATGTTGTCACAATGTCATGCTTATAGTCTTAATTTGTTTTGTAATAAATTTTGGCTGCATCCGCACAGTTATTTTATATAGCACGTTACCCTGACAATGGCCATTTATGGGCATTTAATTGGCAGATGGGATAGGCATACTTTTGGTCTGACTGAGGACCTTACATTTTAATAGCAGCATACCACATACATTCATTTTTAATCTTTGGGGAAAATAATTCTCATAAACATGCTATTGACACAATGTGCTGTATGATAGCTTGTTATTAAAGGTCATTAAATGCCAAAATCAAGGGTTGACAAATACTGAAAGTTACTATTTCTACATAAGTTGCTAAATTATTAATGTGTTTCGTCTTGTGATAGATATTTTACAATTTTATATTTGTTTTTGCCTGCAATCACACATGATGTGAGTCTTTTATTATTTTTATGTACATGACTGAAATGGGACTAAAATATGTTTCCTATAAAAATCTAAATTTAGATTATTTGATATACTTGTGGCTTTGCCGTTTTCTTCCTCCTGTCCTCCTAATCTCCTCTATCCTTCTAGGCTAGACGCTCAGCTGTTTGAGCCAGTGTTTGTATCATTGGCTTTACACATTAGAGAAGTGCGGTAAAAAAACAGGACTGTAATTGGACAGGCTCACACAGACCCTTGAATAATTTGTAGCTTTTATTTATCCACGGAGATAATGTATTTATTTATTATAAAAATGTATTAATAATTATTAATAATTATTTATTTTATGTCAAGCATGCAAGTTCTGTTTTGCTGTTACTGAGAACATTGTATCATACCTGAACAGTGTTTCACAGTGATATTGTTTTATCATTTTACAATTACTAAAACCATAAGGCTTATATTTTACACCATATCTTATCACAACAGCCTGACAACAACAGCTGTTAGTAGCATACAGTTAAAAAAATATATAAAATGGCATGTGAGCCCACACACTTAACTTAATTGAAGGTATGCCATATAGAGATATTAGAATTGTCATAGTGTGTCATGTGTCATTAGTGTATATGTGTTTTGGCAAGCCGCAATTTGTTGATGTTTCCTCTTTTATAGCTGTGTTTGTGTCCGATAAAGGTTTACAGTGTAACGTGATCATGTTATTTAAACAATTGACAAGATATTTTAGGACACATTTTATGTGTATGGGCTAATTCAACACTCTTGAACATAGTTTATTATACCATCAACTACAGGTTATAAGAAGGTGTAATTTCAGTCAGTGAAATTATCAACAATGGACAACACTTAACAGATGTTTAATCAGGAACACTAGTTTTTCTCTGTAAAACTGTTAGCAGAACTCTGTAAATGGTTGCTGACATCATAGCTACAAATGCACTGGTTAAACTAAGGTCAGTTCCATGAATTGTTATGGATTTACTTCACTGGCCAAGTTAGGATATAATCTGGACACGAACATGAAAACATCTGACCTAAAACTAGCTGCATTACTCATACATATTCATTCAGTGAGACAATTGTGTTGACACAAGGTAAAATTATTCTATTTTTGTAGTATTTCCTTTACTTTGTGAGCAGTCAAACAGTGTTTTTTAGCAGTACAGTAGCTTTGTTGGTGTTTATGTATATTTGTGAGGCCATAATACTATCGTATAAAATGTACAAAACTAGCATGCTATTGCAAGTTTTGTAGTAGCGGATGCTAGGACAGGTTTGGTCTAGTCTTGTGAGCCATGTCTCATTTACCCTCCTTCTGTGAGTGACTGATCAGTTGTTGCATCATCTTTGTTGTTACCATGTTGTGTTGGCATGTTCCCTGTCTCCAGAGTTTGTTGTTTTGTAAGTTTCCGTCAGTTTTTTGGGCACCTGTCATAATTATATTTATTCAGCATATTCCTGTGTCCGGCCTCCTACCTGTGTCTGAGTCTGGGTCCGCCATCTCAAACCCTAACAATCTGGATGGTATCACAAGGCCAGGGTTTGTTAGGAAAGGCAATGAAACCAACCAGCAGAACAAACAAATCATGTCAGAGCCAGATTTTGCCACCCAATTTTATCTAAACTCATCACATAGTGCTGTAGTTTGGCCCCGCAAGACTATTGGTCTACTATTGGTCAAGACTGACATAGAATAGCCAATCAAATTATGGAATGTTAAAGAAAAGTGCAACACAAATTAAACTGAATGTTTAATGGAGAATTAATGATATTGGGCATTTAAAGGTGAAGTTCTGGGCAGGTATTCATAAATGTACAGTAAAAGTGTCTGTCATTGAAAAATAAGTTCTTCTCTTCTCTCTACTATGTAACATTACACCTTTAGCTCACCACAAACCCTCTATGAATAGAACCTAAGAATATACGCTGACTTAATCTCTCTTTCAATTTCTTTGCAACGCTGCCTCTTCTCCTCCATTACCTTTGAAAGTGTAGGGCACCAATGCTTGGTTGCTCAGATTCTTTCAGTTTGGAGGTTATTTTCTTTGACATTATATAATCGTTTAGGGTGTTCACAGGTTTTTTAATATTGTTAACCATTTGGGGTGCCAGTAGTCAATTCCTTTAATCATGGGAAGTCAAGGGGGAAATATTGCGTGGACAGCAGAATGACCCTAATTGTTTTGGAAGAAAGCTACTGTAGATAAACAAACATTGATTTAGTATTTTAATATTTTATAGCATGTATGTTCACTGAAGATTGATTGCTGTGCAGGCAATATTATTCCTACTGTATCTGCATTACTTGTTTACTGCATAACTGCATGTGAACCCTGCCAATTATTTGAATATTAAAATTAGTCTGAATGCACGTCCAGTGGAACATATTATCTACAGTAAATGGAGCATATTTAAGTGACTAAATATGATGGAGAATATGATGGAGAGTATTATGGATTTACGATCAGAAATTCATCTATTATTATCAGCATTACAATGTTGTCATGCTCTGAATAGAGAAACGGATACGTGTAGTACATTTTGCCAGGTTGGCTATAGGACAGGATGTAGGCTACCATAAGAAGAAATAGGAAATTTTAGGGTGTATGTAAAATCTTGCAAAAATTGTTAAACAAAGTCTCTGAAATGTGTTACTATTATCTTTCCATGTAGACACATGAGAACATAAAAAATATTGTTTACAGGCCTATGCGATACCTGGAATAAAATGTGATCATGGCCTACAAATGTTTGGAGACCTTAACATTAAACATTTATGAATGTACTGTAGGTCAAAGTAACACCATGCTAATAAAACCCCTCCTCCTCCTCACCTGAGGTGTCTTCAACCTTCTCTCCACATGTAGTGCCTTCTGCCTAGGGGTATCTGGAGCAGTGTGTGTGACTGAGTGAGTGTGCATGTGAGCCGGAACCATGTCTGACCCCAGGGACATAGACGAGGACGCCATCTTGAAGGGCCTCAGCCCCGAAGAGTTGGACAAGCTAGAGTATGAACTCCAAGAGATGGATCCCGAGGTAGGGAGAAGGAATGCCTATGGTTTCACTTGAAAAGCGCTATTTGTAGTGCAAGAGCTTTCTGCTTTGTTTTGTCTGTAAGTTTTGGTATTACCTCTATTTAGACCCATTTACTGCCAACGTCATCAACTTACGTGCATGCCTTTTGGGAACAGAAGTGTTGTTTTGCCCCATATAGAAAATGTAACAAGGTATAGAACCAAGAACAAAATTGGTATTGCTACTGAGCTCAAATATTTAACAAATGTGACAAAACAGATAGTAAATTCAGGCAAAGAGAGCGCAAACTATGCCCACTGGAGGGAATGGAAACACAATTGGTAAGAACAATATGCTAAATAACTTTACATAATATAGTTATTAAAACTGTGTGATGTGGTCTTTGGTGTTTAATGTTTGACAAATTATTGCACTACACCATCCATGACCAAAATGCAGCCTTAAGTATGTCATCATTGTTTGTAAACAGTATTTGTACTATAGAAAATGCTGTTTACTATCGTAAAATTCCTCTAAGATCACTGTAGGTTATTATTGAAAAACATAATGGCATGGTTTTTGGGGTTGGGGTTAATGCTAAAATGGCAAACCCCATTCTTTCTTGGTACCCTGTGTCTTCTCCCAGAATGCCATGCTCCCAGCTGGCTTCCGGCAGCGTGATCAGACAAAGAAGAGCCCCACTGGGACATTTGACCGAGACGCCCTGCTGGACCACCTGGAGAAGCAGGCCCTGGAACACCCAGACAGGGAGGACCTGGTGCCCTTCACTCGGGAGAAGAAAGGTGGGACAGGGCAGTGCTCTGAATAGTATACTGAACAGAATAAATGAATCAACATCCGCGTTGAAGGATGAATTGGTTCTTATAGAGCAGATGACTGAATTACTGAAATGAAATTCATCACATTTCATCACAAGATGTTGTCACAATATATTTGTTAAGAACTAAACTGTCAAAACTTTGAAATTGAACTGTAAAATACGCTTTGTGTATTTATTTATTTATTTATTTATTTATTTATTTGTGCCTTTTAACCCTCCTTTTGTCCTCAGGTTTCAAACTCACTACCTTGTTGAGCCAGCAGTACACATCATATGTCTGTGTAAGCTGTAGAATTAGAATTGGAGCCTTCTATCTGGCACAAAGAGGTAGTGCGTTGGGTCAGTTTGACCCGGAGGACAACAGGGTTAAATTACAAAAATACTAACTAAACAAAACCAAGTCTTTCTTAACTACAACATATTTTAAACACTTCAACTCCCCACTTTAATGACTTTGTCTCCAGTTCCCTCTAACAGTGCTCTTTAGGCCTCTTAACACAACCTTCAACATGACTGAGGGCAATTCGGTTAAAGCCAGGGAACAGAGCAATAGTACTATGCAATGCTCCACTGCACCAGCCTGCTTTGCCTTAACCCTTGTGATGTCCTCTGGGTCAAACTGACCCAAATCACTAGCTGTTTGTGGCAGATAGAAGGCACTAAACTTAATTCTACAGCTTACACAGACATATGATGTGCACTGGTGGCACAACAAGGTGTGTGTTTGAAACCCGAGGACCACAGGAGGTTTAAAAGGCACGAAAAACAACACAAATACATGAAGAAATAATTATTAAAGAAATAAATACACAAATCAATGGCAATTATAAAACACATAAAATCATAAACAATCAGATGGTGCCGCCAAGTGACCAAATACGATATTTTTAAGGACATCACGAGGGTTAAGCTACATGTCTGTGTGGGGCTTATGTGCTTCAGTGGCCTGGACTCCAGTAACAGTAGCAGTTAACATTTCCATAACATTCAAACTGACTTCAAATGATTAATATTGAGGGTTACCTAATGTCATTTGAACTGAAAATGACTTAACAATAACATAACAGGTCAACTCAAACATGTCTCATGGTTGTTTTTGAGGTGATTAATAATGATGACAAAGCACAATAGAATATTAAAGGGTGGATGTGCAGTGGAATACAATGGAACATTTACTTTATTAGGGTTACTACTAAAAGCCCTGGTTTACATTGTTATGGGAAACTTGATCCAAACAGAGCTTTTACTAAAAGAAAGAACCATATCTATTACAGACCCATGTCTCCTTTTTAAGGGTCTAGCATTGAGATAAAAACTCCAAATGTCACAATAACCACTATGGTCCTAAAAAAAAACCTGGGAAAGATCAGATTGACTTACACTATTCTAAATCCTCTGTTATGTAAATTGCGCTTGATTTACAGAGAGGAATAGACAACTACTGTACCACTTTATGTGCTGTAACAACAATACCTGTGTATGAATGCACAATTCAAGTGGTGTCATTGCAATGGACCTTTTGAACATACTGGACAACAGCAAACATTTTCTGGTTGGCCTCCCTTTTAACCTCAACCCATCCATGTCTCTCTGTGTTGCTGTGTAGGAAAGGAGTTCATACCCAAGAACACAACAGGCCAGATCCCTATCCACGAGCAGATCACCCTGGAACCAGAGCTGGAGGAAGCTCTGAAGAATGCCACAGACGCTGAGATGTGTGACATCGCAGGTCAGAGCCAAGCCACCGCAATCGAATGAATAACTGGTTTTGATCAAACACATTATTTTGCTGTCAGACACCTCATGCAATCCTAGGTAATTGGTAGGTTTGTGTTAGCATGTGTGGTTGCCATTGTCGTGTTTGACGTAACCCTCAATAAAGTAACCGCACAAAGACGAGAACTAATCCTAGTGATGTCAGCTAATAATACACATGAGTAGCTTTTGTGTGACTCTTGACCAACAACAGTGTGGTCTTTAGTTACAGATTCATGATGCTGCCATTGTAGCTGGAGGTGCTTGAATCACATTAGCTGACACTGTGACTTTGATGGCCGGGCAGGTTGTGATGGGAGACTATGCTTCCAAGCAGCAGGTGGCATTGTCCCACAGCGGCTTGGCGGTTTCATTTGAGCGTTTCATCACAGTGGCGTTGACCCACATAGCTCCATTAGGCAGACCTACTTTATGCTGTTAGCTCTACATTGTTTTCCCTCAACATTGGCCCCCAGACCCCAGTCTCCCGCTAACAGACGTGGGCAGACATGCAGTGTGCAAAATGGCGTAGATGGGGTCCGATTCACCACAGTCAGCAACACCAACATAAATAGGCTTGGCCACAGGCCACTGAAGGGTGTGGGGGTGGGGGGTCAGAGGCGTAATTGGGTAAAGCTGTGGGGCAAAGATACTGTATCTTCTGAGGCCAAACAACAGGAAAGCTGCTGCGTTTGCAGATAGATTGAGCTTGTTTTCCTGTAGGCTCATGTGCGTTGAAATCTATTAACATACATAGTCTTATTTGTTTCGTTACATTGCATTTAAAGCAACTTGTCTCATACATACTTGATGTATTTAGCTCATGTATATATTTACAGCAATCTACAATATGTGCCTGTCGTGATTCTACTGTACCAACATGTGGTGATGTAATGAAGCATTCTTGAGCCTAATAATCGGGTATGACATATAACATGTAATTGCATGCCATTAATTTGATTAAATCACATTTTCTTTAACACATACTATTATTCCAACTGTCAGGTCGAGCAAGGTAGGCAGGCTTCTGGAAAAAGAGAGCGATGGAGGCGGTAGTGCGTGTCTTGCCAGAATACGCTGTCAGTCAATTCAACCCTGGACCGGGTTCAATTGAGGATTAAACCTCCCGTTAGCCTCTGTCAGTCTATTGTTTGTGTCGTTTTGGCATCAGTTTTAAAGAGTTGACAAGTCGACAATAGCTGGGCTGGCCCGCACGAGCGAGGCCACAGAGAGAGTTGTGCAGTTGTACTTCGAAAATAACATGCATTCGTTAGTTATTACGGCCACTTTAATTGTTGATGTGCAGTTTGTGCTCTAAAGCTGTGTTGGGTTATTCTCAGGGCCGTGTTGGATGACGTTAGTGTATTTCCGCCCCGTGAGCAGCTGTCTCCAGGGTTCCTCTCCTCACAAGGCCTTTCCCGTGGTTTCCTATAGCGGGTCAGGGGGCTGTGGAGGGGCGAGGCTGCTGGCGCAGCACTTGGTGCGTGACAGTTTGGACTGCATGGTAGAGTAGAAGCTTCAATTATTGCCCCCTGCTGGACAAAATTGTCACACTATGACAATTGTCACAAAGAAAAGAGTCTCAAAGGAAAAACGTTATATGTTTTTATATTTATATATTTTTTGTTTGATTTAAGTTCTATCAATATATATGTAGTAAATCTAGTTAAAGCTAATTAAAATTAAAATGAAAGCTAATGCTTAAAAAACACCACTTGAATGAAAATTCTTGTATTTATGTAGTATATCATGGTGATTTAGGTTTACCAATGATTCATTGTAAGGTTAAATACATTACAGAAATATTACAATGTCCGACTGTATATTTTATGGACCCATTGTGTTTCATGTGGTCACATAAAATTAGCAGCAGTGCTCTACTCTCCTGGGTCATCTGTCATAGGATAGCAGTCTTCTCTCTCTATTTATGCCCCAAGATATAATGAGAAAGACAGTCAACCTCTCTATTGACTACTATGCTACAGCATTCAAAAACATTTGTGAAAATGAATGACTATTTGTGATGATGAGCTTTATCCCACAGTAGCTTCATTTCTCAACCATAGAATGGGCTCATATCCCATTCTATGGATAATCCAACTCAGTTTGGTCACAGACACTCCAGTGAGTGTTGGCACTTATCCACTCTTCGTTCTGGTAGCTTTCTTTTGAGAAAGAGCTCTTCATGTGCAGGAGTTGAGTTGTAGGCTCACAAGATGTGTGGTTTTGTAGCATTTTGTAACATTCTCAAAGGCCCTTGAGGCTATGAGATAAGGGCAGCATGTCTCACTCTCTTTCTCTCTCCCTCCTCAGGATTGTACAGGCAATAATACCCTTATCTGTGCAAACAGACTAGACACATGCTAAGGGAAACATGCGGGAGATACCTGGGGATAGAACTCAAGATGCCCCTCCTATTGTCCTTATTATATCATATTGGGCCACCAGGCTGCATTATCTGATTGTGTATGGTTGAGTGGTTCTCTTTGTCAGTGGTGTGTGTATTTATTTCTTTATTAATTATTTTGTACTACCCTATTGTGCCAGCAGTGCACATCATATGTGTGTGTAAGCTGTAGAATTGGCGCTCTCTATCTGACACAAAAAAAGCTAGTGCGATGGGTCAGTTTGACCCGGAGGACAAATGGAGGGTTAACTTTGATGCAAAAATGATTAATGA
The DNA here is from genome assembly GCA_027564795.1 of Aphredoderus sayanus. Taxonomy (NCBI): domain Eukaryota; kingdom Metazoa; phylum Chordata; class Actinopteri; order Percopsiformes; family Aphredoderidae; genus Aphredoderus; species Aphredoderus sayanus. The sequence goes on from JAODUG010058924.1 coordinate 12,160, forward strand.
CTACTATATGTGTGAATGTGTAAACAGTTTAATTTCACTCACTCAAAGAAAATACAATCCTTGCTACACAATTGTTGTTGAGTGCTTGTCGCACACCTGAGGCCTGAGTGGCTGGCATTCCTCTCTACTCCTACCTCTACAGCGTCCATATGCTTAGCTCTCTCTGTACCTGTCCCACTACAGCAATGTACTGTACACATTTTGCACATTGCTTGAGTAAGCCTGAGAAAACATGTAGAGTTCTGGGGACTAAAACATATAGATACTGTATGAAAGAAATAGCCCTGCAGTTTCTTGAAAATTATCTTGCAATTTTTCTACTGTGTTCCACTGATCCTACAATCATGTTTGAATGAAGTGCTAGGAAGCCTTTTATTTATGGTGACTTCTCTATGCTTGCAGCTATCCTTGGAATGTACACGCTGATGAGCAATAAACAATACTACGATGCCCTGGGCACCACTGGCACCATTGCCAACACAGAGGGCATCAACAGTATGTATAAAGAACTTGTACACAAATCCATATGATTTCTATCATTATTTCAAGCAAGCAACATTTTCATACGGTCAGAAACATTAAGCAGTTAATATTGTGTTTATTAATTTATCCACAGTATGTAATTCTTTAGGATATTTCTTAAACAAATATCCAACCTTCCCGGTAGATATAATATAATGTGTATAATGTTTTCAAGGTGTGGTAAAACCAGATCCATTCAAGATCTTCCCAGATGAGCCCCCAAACACCACCAATGTGGAAGAGACTCTGGAGAGGATTCACAGCAACGACAGCAGCCTGACGGAAGTGAACCTCAACAACATAAAGGTGAGCTCGACCCACTATTATCTGTATAGCCGTTAATCAAAGGAACAATATATCTGAATCAATACAGAACTACAATGTTAAGATGCGTTATATTAGGAACGGTAAAACTAGCCAATAATAAAACTGCACATTCTCCATTGTTGTGTGTGGTTTTGGCACTCCTTGTCCTCAAGTCCACACTGCCGATGCAGTACATACAATGCCACTAGCCAATACATATCCCACACAAAATCCCTTTAAACGTAATGCAACAAGGTAACATTAACATCTTAATTTCTTCATTCATCTACACTGCTTTGTGGCATAATCCTGTTAAGTCTAACTCCCGATTTCTCCCTCTCTGTGCTGCATAGGACATTCCCATCCCAACGTTGAAAGAGATTTTTGAGGCGATGAAGGGTAATTCTCATGTGGAGTCTCTGAGCATCGCTGCGACTCGTAGTAACGACCCTGTTGCCTATGTGAGTAGTATTCTTGTTGTATGAAAAGCGCTTCAAAAAATGCGGATTACAACATAGCGGCTCCAGAACTGAATGTCTGGCCCAGCAACTGCACACCCAACTGCAGTAGGGGCACTCGGAGTTTGAAACCAAAATGAATGCGCTGGTTGGTTGAAAACAGCGCATGTGTGTGTGAGCTCCTCCCATGCCAGGATGCACATAGTGGATTTTCATTTATATATTTATTTTCCTCTGTCACCTGCGATTGGAAAAGTGTGCACCTATAGTGCCCACATGCACATTGCTTTACATCAAAAAGAAGGCATGGGGAAACAAATGACTTAACTTGTGATTGTTTAACACTGATTTTGGGAGTACTTTGTTAGACAAGGACTTCCACTTTGACTTTATTTAGGAATGTGTATACCTCTACCACTTCTGCTTGTTCTAGGAATACATATTTTATCTCGTCCTGCTATTTATATTGATTTTGGTGGTTGAGTTTTCAAATGCTGGTGAGCAAATCCTTTGTGTCAATGAAGCCATCCGTTCCATGTTGTATTTGTATAACAATGTTAAAAGGACACCCATGGCTGAAAGGGACACTCAATTTCCCTTGTGGCAGAAATCAGCATTAGAACCATGTTTGGTTTTAAAATCTGAAGGCACATGGCCCTCCAGGTGGCTGGGTGTTCCCCCAACACTTATTCCTGCACCTTCCCCTACACTTATTCAGTTCAGTTCATTGTATCAAATACTAAATACTCTCATTCTAAATGGCCGGCCACTGCCCATCTTTTTAAATAGCCTGTAGAATATTATTCAAACAGATTAAATGCAAATTTGTCAGACCTAAGTAGTGCAGTGGGTAACAGATGTACAACAACAGTGTATGTAATTAAGAGTGTGTACTGTATGTGTGTGTATCATTGCCAGGCATGTGCTGAGATGTTGCAGGAAAACACAAGTCTGCAGAGTCTTAACATTGAGTCCAACTTCATTACTGCTGAGGGCATGATGGCCATCATCAAAGCCATGGCCAGCAATGCCACACTGGTGGAGCTCAAAATTGACAACCAGGTCAGGCAACGTAAAATAATCATAGTGGAAATAATGTACGCAATACTTGATGTAACACTGATCGTACTGTAACTTTTGCTGTTCAGGGACATGTGCGCTGTAGTCTGTTCCATAATAGATTCTTCATAACATCATTAACGTAATTTTTTACATTTGAAAACATTT
>JAODUG010058935.1:0-14671 GCA_027564795.1 Aphredoderus sayanus
GTAATTGATTTTAGGTAGTACCATCATTTTTATGGTGGAGACTCTTCCCATGAGCGATATGGGCAATGTTGTCCATCACACAAGGTCGTCCTCTATTGATTTAAGTAGAGGCGTGTAGTTCAGCCCTGTCAGTTCTGACAACTTGGAGGAAATATTTACACCCAGATATTTAATATTCCCTGACTTTAGCGGTGTGGTAGATATACTTTGGAAATCACACATTACAGGTTAAACTATGGATTTACTCGTTAATGGAGTAGTCTGAAATGGATGACAATTTATCTATGACTGTGACTGTCTCAGATAGAGAAGTTTGTGAGTTTAGGAGGAAAAGTAATACATCATCTGCATAAAGGTGGGGTTTCTTTTTGTTATATTAAAGCAGTCACATTTTATTTACATTTTACACAAATACTGGAAGGACTCAAATAGCATAGTTCAGTGTTTAATTTATTTTAAAGTAGGCCGCCTACACTGCACACTGCACTTCTGTTTGTTGTATTCTGTTAAAAAAAGATTAAACATTTATGAGGTGTGTTATGTTTTGCGGCTCCAGACTATTTTTCTTTAGTGGATGAGGGGACAAAATGACTCTTTTTATAGTAAAGGTTGCCGACCCTTTCATTAGGGAATCTACAATATGCTCTATATATGGAGACTAAACATAAATTATGATAAAATAGAAACATACCCCTAAATCTTCCTATACTATAACTATCCCTCTTCCTGGAATAAATATATGTTAGACTTGAACTTAAACAAAAAAAAATCTTTTTTGTTTTCATTATTTTAATTTTTCTAAGCTCCATTAGGTCAGATGAATGCATTTACAATGCTAGTCTAATTATTTCCTGGTAATGTGTTTCCATGTTCCTGTATATAGTTATGTGGTTTCAAAAAGGCAGATTTTTTGAAAAAGCTGAATTAATAAATACAGTGACCAAATTGAACTTTGGCTCAATATTAGTTGTTAACCTAAAATGAAAGATTAAGAATTGCTCTTGGATAGGGGAAGTCTGGGGAATAATATTCAAAGTGATTTTCATAACTATAGCATTCAGTTCAATGTTCCTTTCTTTCAAGTATTTGTTTTAAACCAAGTACCTCGTTCAGACTCACGGCTCCAGTTAAAAGCTGGAAGCATCATGGCGGAACCTTTTCACACGTAGAAAAACACTTAACGTCAGTACTGTTCCGTGAATTCATTTCATGCTTTCCCACACATAATTGTCCAGACTATTTTGACTGTCATACACACTAATTACACACACACACACACACACACACACACACACACACACCAATGAAATAAGCAATACATGTAAAATGATAATGCATGTGAAAACAGACTCTTTTATAGATTAACACGGATGCTTTTTGCACATACTTTGTAATACAAAACATGGGCAGGAACACATACACCTACACACAAGCACAAACCTCCACGTGCCCTAAGCTCTGCTTATTTTGGCAGTTCTAAGGGTGTCTAAGAAGTGAACTGCAGAGAGGAGAGGCTCCTAATGTGTGTTGAGGCATGACTTTTCTGGCTCCAAAGGAATCAAAACAAACATGACTAAGACTTTTCTAAAATGTGATGCTCCGGAATGACATGGTTTATGCAAAATTATATGATGTGGTTTTTACTTATGGTGCTGCAAAAATCCACTACCCTGAGTAGAGTAGCCTGAGTAACAGATAGAATTCTAGCCTTCGCTACAGTAGCTAGCTCGCCAAGTGATTACGACAATGATCTGCATAGAAACAACACACTCAGGGCTCAGATCAGGTTCAATTTATTCTGCAACCATTCACAACTGATTAAATAGCAAACACACCAGTCTGGCTGTTTATTCATAAATATACTTTATAGAAAATGGGATTACAGTGTTTTATTGATGTTTGAGTTTACTATTCACACATATTTGTAAGTTGTATCGAATAATAAAGAAAGATGAGTACAATGTAAATTATTTGCGTAGTAATTGCTTGTTGTGTACTTTGTGGTTTATTCATTTCAAATCCCTTTAATTAACTACATGACACATTGTAAAAAACACACTGCCTTTCTATATAAACTATGAGAATAACATGTAAATCCAGTTAAGTAAAACAAAATATGTTATACATGGTGATAACCATATGGAGAATATCATGTAAAATGTCTAGTTAACGTTGAACATAGTATTCCCTAGCCATTGTTCAGGTTCTGAACTTGAAAAGGATGGGGGTGGGGTATTTCTGTGCATGTTGTGCACTGGTAAATATGGGATTTTTCCACGTTTCCCAGCCAACACTCAGAGTTATTTAATAATACCACTTAAAGGTAACTTCAAACTCAAATCAAAACCAAAATGCCTCTCCCTTCAACATCATCAGGTCTTCCCTCAGAAGCTCCACCCCACATATTTGAAACACATGAAGGCTATAGAGCATTGTTGTTGTAAGTGGTATTCCTATTTTGTTTGTGATCATATATACAGAGCCAGGGCTGTACCGAAGGACCAGGTTGTTTTTTCATGATGCACTGAGAACAAAAAGTGTAGTTGGTGTTTTATCTCTATGAAACTTGCTATGATGAGCGCCAATCCTAATTCTACAGTTTACACAGACATATGATGTGCACTGCTGGCACAACAAGGTGTGTGTTTGAAACTTGAAGACAACAGGAGGGTTAAAAGGCACAAAAAACAACATAAATACATAAAGAAATAATTAATACATACTTAATTACACACAGCAATGACAATTAAAAACAGAAAATCATACACAATTAGATGGCGCCCTCTGGTGGCCTAAAATCGAGGACACACACAGGTTAAAGACATGTACAGATGTAGGATATTGTCTGGAGATACAGCTAGGCCGCGACAGGTCTTTCGTCATACAGCTATGTGAAAAGCCTGGCCACACCAGCATAATGTGGGCCATATTTTAACTGAAATGATAGATCACTACTATGCCCTGGCCCTTTCCAACACCTCACTTAGCAGAGAGGTGTTGGAGGCTGTGTGGCTCATTTACCCAGCACAATTAATCACTGCTTCTTCATATTGAAATGGCACCTTTTTGACCTCTCTTATGAGATCATGGTAACAGAGCCATTACCGACTGCTGGTCCCTCAGAATTCATTCATAGATTACCACTGTCTAAATACGGTCAAGCTGTTTGATCATTCTCTTGTGATTAGCTGCCAAGTCTGGTTTGCTAGTTATCTATATTGTATTTTATACAATCGTGCTCAGGTCAGAGAAAGTCACTAATAGAAATAAGACTTAAAAACTAGCAGTAAATGTATACAAAGAGTGGATTACACCAACTCCCTGTGGCCACGAATGGCTGCATAGTGTAGTCACAATTGACAGCCCATGTTCACACAGTCATGTGCAGAGAGTTGAGAGGACTGTGTGTGCACACTTATTTACCTAATAATGTATTCCATTGGTTTAGAACCTACATCAAAGTTTGATTATGTGTCTGAGAAACGTCACTTATTTTGTGGTGGCACAAGGGAGTAGTCCGGTTATTATTCTCTCTATACTGTACATGCTGCCACTTGGTTACCTCATTAGAAAGCACAATGTATCCTTCCATAGTTAACCAGATGACACGCAACTGTACATCTCCACTGAACCCAATGATGCTGCAGCTATGGACTCCACCACTAACTGTCTGTTTGCAATACATATACTTGTTGGCCCTGAAGCAAAAAGAGAAATGTTAATAATCTAGGAAATCTAAGGCCCAGGATCAAATTTGAGGTTACCAGTCTTGGGGTTATATTAGACTCAGATCTAAGATGTAGACTACACATCAACAAGGTCATGAAAACATCATTCTGCCACCTTAGAAATATATAACGATATTAATAAATCAATGTTATATGCCATATCGATGACCGATACTGTATGTATTTTATGTCATATTCCTTATCATAACGTTTATGTTTTATGTCTATTTTTGTAAATTCTTTACATTTCTGTATTTTGCGTCAAAAGGAGTTGAGGTTGAGGTGTTTTGGGCATCTGTTAAGGATGCCCCCTGGGCGCATCCTTATCTTCCATCCTTGTGTTCCAGGCACAGCCAACTGGGAAGAGGCCTCGGGGAAGAACCAGGACAAGGTGGAGAGATTATATCTCCACACTGGCTTGGGAATGCCTCGGGATCCCCCAGTCAGCGCTGGCTAATGTGGCTAGGGAAAGGGAAGTTTGTGGTCCCCTACTGGAGCAGCTGCCCCCGCGACCCAACCTCGGATAAGTGGTTGAGGATGTATGGATGGATGGATGGATGGACATTTCTTCATTTTCTTTTGTGAAGAACAATTTTGCATGTAATCCCTCTGTAAAGTACTTTGAGCTGCAATTCCTGTATGAAAAGTGCTATACAAATAAAGTGTATTATTATTATTATTATTATGATTATAATTACCTTTAACCTTTATGTGTGCTGTCCTGCCCCAGAGGTGTGACTGCTGCTGGGACGTCCTCTGAGAGACAGGACACACTTCCATATCTACATTGACGTAATTGTTGGGCGCTTCCACACAGGAAACAGGCTGTGGTGGGCTTGTCTGAATGAAGCAGGGGAAGCTCTGCAATGTACAGTGGACCATCAACAGGAAGAATGTCAGAGGCTGCTTTGTTATGATACTGATGTGGTTACTTTGACCATAATAGGTTCATAGCTAGCTGCATATGGCTGAAATACTGTATATTACAGCACTTAAACCCAAGAGAACGCACTGGGTTAGTGTTGCTTTTTACAGTAATTCCCCATACTGTATTCACCAATTTAGACCTTTATTTATTATGCGCCCTAGAAAAACATATGTGTTGTTTATATTTTAATTAAACTCTACACACTCAAATCAAATCGGTAGAGCATTTAATCAGGTAAATGGCCCACTCCTCATTGTGGAGGAAACCAGCATAACAAATAAAAAATATGAATTGGTTTGAGCCTGAGAAAACACCTTAGTGATTGTTAATGAGTGTTAATTGCCCTGTCCAAAGTCCAGCCCCGGGGCCAATCACGGCCCTGGGTCAGATTTCATACGGCCTGAAGCTTCAGTTTTATAATGTATTATATTTGCCCGCTAGGACTGTCAAACAGAATCAATAAAGCACAAAATGTTCAAAATTCAATTTCTCCTCCACAGCATGGTGGCAGACTGCCTGGGTCTGTGACCTTGCTGTGAAACCTTGCTAATTTCTGCCCTGGCGCCTGTAAATCAAGTTAAAGGAGTTAAGGAGAATATTAGAAGTGAAGCAAGTCCAAGCTGCTTGGCCTCACAACAGGAGCTGTCACAAAGCAAGCTACCAAGTTGCCAATGAACCAATGTTAATCCACAAACATGGCAAACCTCTCACAGAGGGTAAGTTTATCAAAGTGTATCAGTGTTTGCCTGGCTTTTATCACTGTGGAACAGAGAACAGAGGACATATCATTCATTATTTCCAGGCTGAATACGGAGATGTACATGTAGGATATCACAAACATGTGAGGCCTCATGGACTACGCTTCACCTATGGTCATGAAGGCTGGGTGATGGCCGAAAGAACAAGGTACAAGCAGCCGAAATGGGTTTCCTCAGGAGGGTGGCGGGTGTCTCCCTTAGAGATAGGGTGAGAAGCTCGGCTATCTGAGAGGAACTCGGAGTAGAGCTGCTGTTCCTTCACGTTGAAAGGAGCCAGTTGAGGTGGTTTGGGCATCTGGTAAGGATGCTCCCTGGACGCCTCCCTAGGGAAGTGTTCCAGGCACGTCCAACTGGGAGGAGGCCCCGTGGAAGACCCTGGACAAGGTGGAGAGATTATATCTCCATACTGGCCTGGGAACGCCTCGGGATCTTCCAGTCAGAGCTGGCTAATGTGGCTAGGGAAAGGAACGTTTGGGGTTCCCTGCTGGAGCTGCTGCCCCCGCGACCTGACCTCGGATAAGCGGTTGAGGATGGCTGGATGAATTGTTGTTAATATGAAGGGGGGGGGAAGCCAAACCTAGATGGCTTTGTGTGAAAATAATAACTGGTTCAGCCTTAGTAGCAACAACTGCAATAAAGCGTTTGCGATAACTGGCAATGAGTCTTTTCCAGTGCTATGGAGGAATTTTGGCCCAATCATCTTTACAGAATTGTTTTAATTCAGCCACATTGGAGGGTTTCGAGCCGCCTTTTTAAGGTCATGCCACAGCATCTCTGTCGGATTCAGGTCAGGACTTTGACTAGGACTTTGACTAGTCTCTGATATAGCTTCATAGCCTATCATATCCTTAGACATTACTGGTTACACAAATTGTAAACAAAGATGTATTTCTTTGGGTAATAGGGCATTTTGTAAACAAACCTTAAAGCCTAAAATAATGAGGAGTCGAAAACATTTAAGAATGCATCAATTTATCCTGTATTTCTTTTTAATTAAAAAGTTTACAATAAACTCAAACATTTTCAAAAATCTATATATAAAGGAATAAGAAGAACTTCATGTTAAAGACACAGATCAGAAAAGCTAAGATTGTCAATGTAGTCACAATGCAATGAAGTCCATCTACAGTGCCTGTAATTTCAATGAAAGGACATTGCAGGCAGAGCAATTTAGATTTGGCTACTGGCTATTGCTGATTCATTCACATATGGTAGAAAAGTCAGGAGTGCAGCATTTGTGTGCATGTTAAAGACAATTATTTTGCTCTGTAAAAAGTCACAGATCTGACATTTTCTAAATAATGTAACCATTACATTTTTATTATATTTCAATCCATAAAGTTCAGCACTTCAGAAACAGGGATTTCCTTCCATTCCAAGTCCTCCAGATATTATTGTATGCAAACACTGTATTTCTTGTTTTATTAATGAATCCCTGTCTTTCTTATAGTTTGTTTCAAACCAAAACAAGAAAGCGTCTGTAATGCTGTTTACAACCACAAGGGCTTAATCTACTGTACCACACAGCACATTTCTAAACAATAGATAGGATGTAAGCTGTTAGGATTCTCAACTCATAGTAATTCAAACATTTAATTCTGTAAATTGTTTCCCTTGCAGATTATTTTAACAGTCAATTCTATATGTTACCTTATGTTTATATGAGTTCCACTCTAAAAACCGTTTTACAGTAGTTTTTTTCACAAACAGTAGATAAATAGCTACAGGGTTTTCCATGTTCATTCATTGTGTGAATGGGTGTAGTTTGTTAGGGCAGAGACATGGTGCAATCCTATCGGCAGGAAGTGGTAGCTGGTTGTAGAAAGGATACCCTACACCCTGCACACGCACACACGTTTACATGGAGTGGATAGGACATAGTTTTATTTGTGTTCCCAAAGGCACTAAACAATCAATTAGTCATGACTCCAAAAGTTTATGGTGAGAAAAAGCCGTCATAGAAACCACTGGTTGCTTTCATTTAAATCTGGGGTGGCGAAACAAATATTTTAATTGCGTTTCCATCTCTTGTTAAAGTCAAGCCAAAAGTGGGAACAACATGGCACGTCTGCTGTAGAGAAGTCTAAGCCTGTATTTACTGTATACTGTTGACTTTATGAATGGCAGTTTAAAGAGAACCTGACCTAGAGACATATGTAATGACAATGTTACTTATTTCCTCTAAAATGACTGTACTATATACTGACACCTACTGGTGAAGTAGCCAATGTAGCCACATGCTGTAATTGACCAAAAAATAAAATGTCCTATTGATGGCCCATCAATTTTAGCCAGACCCAAATTCACTTAAATAGGGAATAGGGTCTGGACACGCTCCAATGGGAAGTGTTTGCAGCTGTTGCCTCCTACCGGATGTAGACCTTTTTTTAAACCCATCAGCATTGCTACAACTGTTTTGATCACTTCATCTAGCTCTACCACCATTTGGAAACACGTTTGACTGGCAGCCCATTCCTACGTCTCTTCTTTTTGACATGACATCATTCCTCTTCCATGACATAATGTGTACAATTAAGTGCACAACAGGCTACATGCTTTAATCTGACATTTATAATGATGATTAAACACACAATATACAGTAAGCACAAGCAGACCTGCGCAGCATTGCCTCTATGCCAAGCCATATCGTTTAGCTCCAAGGCTATCATGTTATCACTGTTTCAAACACATAGTATGTAACAGCTCTGCTAGAAAAAGCCATTGTCATCAAGGCTCCGGGTTTTGGGACCCTGGCCAGTGATGCATGCTCAAATAAACTCTGATATCAGAAATACACTTTAACTTATTGGTTGACACAGACAGGACAGACTCACACAGATAGAATCTAAGCCAGTATTAAAATGTTAATTGTGTGTCATGATATTTTTTGCCACATTCTATCTGAGAAAGGGAAAATTGATAATGTTGTGTTGAAAACTAATTAAATTATCAAACAACAACTGATAGAATCACAAGATGAACATGAACAATAATATAACATATGACATATTGTTTTTGTAATTATATGAATCTATAACAAATTATTTAATATACATCTCTGAGAGCCAAACATGATTTTAGAGGTTGAAATAAACACATTTGTAAAAAAATGTGTGTGTGATAATATTAAGCATTTAACATTTTAAGCATTATCAGATGGCTATTGGAAATATACAGTATATATCTGATTTATCCACATATTTTCTCTTGAATCAACACTAATATTTGTCATTTATTTTTACCGTTAGTGTGTGTGTGTGTGTGTGTGTGTGTGTGTGTGCATGCATGTGTGTGTGTGTGTATTCTGTGTCTGTTTGTGTGTGTAATCAACTGTGTGGGTGTGCCTAATTATGTGCACCAATGCTGTATGCAGTTGTGTGCATGCACATCTGTGCATCTGTGTGTGCTTGTTTACGAGTGTCGATAGGTGTATACACTTTTAAATATGTGTCTGTGTTCCTGTCTTTGTGCAGGATCTGCCCTGTTATTCCATCATCTGGCCGTGAGATGATACCGTGAGAGCTGCTCAGAGGAAAATAATATCTGGCTGTGGCATATCTTTATTCCATGTGTTTTCAGTGAACACCTACTATTATGGTTCTAACTCCAGGGTTAGGGCAGGTTGCATGGATGTGAAGCATGTTCCCTGCTTTACTGGAGAGGGGTCATGACCTCTAAGGGGTGGGGGCACAAGTACCATGGGTAAAGGTGAAGAAGCATGTTTCTTTTTGTTTTAGTTATTTATTTGCACAGGTCATACATAGCACTTCAGACAGTGCTTCTCAGAAAAGTTTCAATTAATTTGTTTTGTTAAGCTCGTGGAAGTAAGTGTAAATGCTAAGATCCTTTTGCGAAAGCCTTCTTGGTCCACTTGCATTCCCAAGGTGGGACTTTGCAGGGCATTGACCCCCGTTCCTGGGCGTAGCAATGGATATTTCATTGTTGATTTCATGTCTTACTAGGAAAGTCCATGGAGGGAGAGGGAGGGAGAGGGATGAAAGAGAGCTTTGATTTTCTCAGCAATTTTTCTACAGTAGTTCTTCTATAGCTTCTTATAGCATCAAATCATCATTCAGAGGTTTTGTCAAATTTGTACTTTTATCTTTTCAAATTCAGCAGATTATCTGTGTCAGCCAGTGTTTCTAGCCAAACCACATAGTTCCAATCACGAAGTCTTCAAAAGGCTCACACAACACAACAGAATGCTACCTCACAAACATGACTCTATTTTAACAAAATACTCCAATTTCTGAGATCTTCATTAATCATAATTAGTGGACGTGCATATGGAGGTGGTTTAATTGCAAGATTTCCTGATGGTTGCCACTTTTAGACAATCATAATTCCTAGCCATTCTAATGACAACCATGGCTCTGTGTGATCTGAAATCCATTTCCATTCTGTTTTTAGTGGTTTTCAAATCACATACACAGATTGACTGTAACCTACTGTATGAGACATCTGCAACATTTTGAACATTTTGAATGTGATATGACTGCACATTTCTCTATTTGTAATTGCAGGTTTGGCTTCCATGAACTTATTTCTATGCTAACAGTACATATAATTTCCTTTTTGCGAATGCACACTAAATCACACATCTCTAGGAAATAAAGAATGAGATGGACTAACAATCATGGCAATTTCTCACTGTGAACTCCTTAACCTTCATAACAAAAGCTGGTGAATGTAATCCCACTATGAAGCATTTTTGTAATGGATCCCAAAAAAAAGTCAACATACTAAAACAGACATAGGTTTTATAGGCCTACTGTACCTAGTCTGTCTATAATTGTACATAATGTAAAGAAGTTTAAGTCTGATTCCTGTGGAAGTTCATGGCAATTATCTCAATGATTTAAAGTGCAGTTTAGGCCAAGATAATTGAGATTTGGTCACAGCAGCAGATGATGAAGCAAAAATAATACGCATTATAATTTTCAATGTGATCTCAGCGGCCAGACGCAAAATAAGGGTTTAGGACGTGGTGTTTACATCTAGGTACTGAGGTAATTATTGGTTACATTCCCACTAGAGCTCTCCAACAGGGCGACCACCCACAACAGATCACACCATCTCATTTCACATAAGCAAATTACATAGACAGACTGGATGGGTAAAATCCTAGATGCACACAAACAACAACTGATATACAATAGGTCTATACAAACACATAAACAATCTGACAGAAACACTGACTACAGTATCATAGAAAGGCATACATGACAACTGGCTTCACATAGTTCATTAGGAAGTGTGGGCCAGGTGCGTGGCTGGTTTTGGGTATTCAACCCTAATATCCAGAATCAGAATGGGATTAAAGCATTGAATGGAGGATTTATTTACAATACATACAACAATAGATACTAGCACACAGATACATTTGTTGTACTCTTGTCTTTGTGTTTTGTGTGCGTGTGTACATGCATGTCCACATGTGGTATAGTAACACTGTACATGCCTGTGTTCATTTGGTGCATGAATGCTTGTCTTCGTTGTGTGTGTGTGTTTCTGTGACTATGTGGACTGTAAACAGTCATGGGTCACCCCCCATCTAATCACCTTTCCCAAAGGCTTCACAGACACACGGTGACACACACACATGCGTTCTCCTACACTAGGCCAGTGCAGTGCATCAACAGTCCAGAACAGAAACAACAGTGTGGACAGGCTTCATTAGCAACGATCACAGAGCTCAGGAAACCGCTCTCAGGACAGATGTTTCCAACAATAGCTGCTTGCACTAATACAGTTTTCAACCCTTATAGGGAGAATTTAAGAGGCAAGCTCAGGAAATCCATTAAAACAATCAGAAGCTGAACAATTAAATCATAAAATGGTTGCTGGAAATAAAACAGTGCCGTGTTTGGGCAGTGAGTGACAAAGCTGACCTCTGACCTTCCACAGAGTCAACGTAGCACTGTTGGTAAACGCAGTCTACTTGTCTGTCCTGGTCAGTCTGCCTCATGTTGATTGTCTAGTGGTTTCACCTGCCCCTCGGTGTCCCTGTCCAATGTGTTGTGTTACTTACACCCTATAGGCTCTTGTCTGTCGCAGTGTGTGTACTCCTGTTTAATAGACCCATGACAACCATCCCTGTTGCTGTGTGTTAGGGAAGGACCCAAACACAAAAGGTCCTCCATGGAGACCGCATCCAAAATGGCTCCATTTATTACATGACGTGTATGAATCCACATATATGCTGTCACACGCCGTGTGCGAGTGCAGGCGCTGAACGAAAAGGAAAACAGCGAAAAGCAGGCGTAGTTCAAAAAAGGTTTAATAAAAGGTAAATCAAAGTACAAAGGAGACGTGCGACGGTTTAAGGTATTCTTTCAACATAAAAGTGTATACGTTAAATGCAAAAACCCACAAAGAAACAATATCAAACCCAGCCTTAAATATCTTAACAAACACCCAGGTGAAGCCTATTCCCTAATCAACCCAGGTGCACGTAATGTCAGTGTGGGTGTCCTGCCGGCGAGACAGGAAACCCTTACATATGCATTATATGGAGTCTATATAATGCATTTGTGGATACTGCTACAGACTTTTCTGCATGGTGTAATGACTTGACAATCCCTGTCACTCAATATAAAGGAGCAGGAACGAATTGGCCGCAGCCACCAAAGCTGTGCCATGCTCCTCTGCTTGCCTCGTCCAATTAACATTGTGTGAGACAGAGATGGTACTAGAACCTGTGCTACAACAACAGCATTGGCGTGGTAGCTTAGTGTCATCTGGGCACAGTAGTCTCTGATCCAACCTTCCCATCTGTGTTCATTTGTGTGCTCCAGACTGTGGATTTGACATTTTCCAATCCAGCAACTCTCTGGATTGAGCTGAAGTGTGTGCAGTGTCCGTGTTAATACAGCACACCTCCAACCAGACACACATTCACACGTAGACGCACCTACAATCATAAGTAAACACACACACACTTACAACCAGAAGGTAAGGGTAGACAAACTGTTTAATTTTACACACATTTTACGCACGCTATACACACACAGCCCAACAATCCTAGACACGCTTAACCCCTAACCACATGGACTTGCACATTCCACACACAACTCAAACAGAAGGGAGACTATTTTTTTTAATGTTCTCCAAGAACGTCCAAGTGTAAATAATCCCCCCCCCCTCCTTCACTCCCATCATTTCCCTCCCCTCTAATATACCTGGCCTCTCCTGACCTCTTGTAGTGTTCCTGGAGGACGTCCTGAGTGAACAATGGCAGAGAACAAAGTTGAATGGCGGTTCCCAAGCCGGACGGGCCTCCCTCACCCCCAGCCCGCCCCACCACACACTCCCTAGGCTCCCGACATGGTGGTGGGACGCGAGCACATAGCTGCACCTGCCTGCAGTGAAGTTGCTTTTGCCTTTCACAAAGGATGTCAATGATAGTTCATGACTGAGATTCTGATGAGCTTTTTCACTGATCATTTCATGCAACCAAAAACAGGTGTAGGCTACTGTCTTACTGTGTGTAGACTGAAAAGGCAAAACGGTAGATTTTTACCTTACATGCATTTTTCAATAGTGTGTTCACTTTTTAAAACCTATTCACACAAGCAGCAAAACAAAAATCTGTGGATCAAACTGTGGTTTCATTGCTTTGGCACAAAATGCATTCACTGATTATATTGAACAAAATTCATAATTTTCTCATTTGAAAATATCCACTACTAATACTGGGCTATATGTATGGTATATACAGCAAAGTTAGCAAATGTGAATAATCTCTACCCAAATAGGTGTTTTCTGTCAAATAAACGAAAGACAAAGACTTTTTGTTAGTTTTGCATTTAAATACAGCATACTTGCATGTCGAGCAGTTACCAAGCAGGATCTTCTGAGAACATGAAAGTGCCAACATCTGCAATATCTGCGAAAGGAAATCAATCCCCATAGACTCCCATTTTAAAATGTACAACTTTACAATAAAAATAAACATTTACAGATTGGTTCAAAACATTTTTTTGTCTCTATAGCTAGTCTCTCCGTTCATGACAACTGTAAATTTTTTAATAACTCATCAGTTAAACATATATTAGCCATACTTTGATCCTACTATAAGGTAGGGGGGAGTTACAGGTGTTCTGCATAGTGTGCTAATGTAAAGGCTACAGCTTTGCAACTGCCTTACTATTAAGGCAGAATTAAGAATAACTGCATATTGTCACACAACTAAAGCAATAGGCAAAATTCAAGTATAACTTCTAGAGAATTTAATAATACAAGAATACAATGAACACAAAATAACCCGCAACGGGGTAAACTCAACAGACTGACTATAAAGGGAAACTAATGACATAATGTGATACACGTGAGGGAGGCCCTGATTGCCACCTGGCACAGACCGGCAATCAGTACTCCGGGGAGGGAGCGCGGGAGCGCGCCCTTCCGGCGAGCACTGCCCCGCCGCGGGACGCCGGCGTGACACATATTACATACTGCAACTGCATATATAATATTGCACATTCATTCAGCCTTGCCATTCAGACTATAGGATAGCAGAGGCAGAATTGGGGAGTCGTTGTTCCCCTCAACATTGACACGGTGGCAGTGGTCACACAACACAGCTAGTACTGTGGAACAGAGACAGGGCTGTGACGTTTTGATAGCCAGCCATATGTATCCACAAGGTTAGTTTATACTGCAGCATGACACGCAGGCTTCCTGGCCCACTACGGGAGGATTATGAGGCAGATTAGCCTAAACTAGGCTACTGCTAATAACACAATGAGTGATTATTCTGTTAACCATGAAACTCAAGTTAAACTCACAAACTAGTCTGTTTTCAGATGCACAGCAGCACATTAACTCCCAGCCTCACAGACTAAATAAAATAGCTTAATGACCTTGACGTTGCCAGAAAGCTAGTAGGCCTACATAGCTTAGCTTTGAGCACCAGCACTAGCAGAAGGTGGTCTGCCACACCTCATATCGACCAAGCCACATAGCCATAGGCTAGGCTACAATATTTGTATGGCTTGGTGAAATGAGCGCACCCCTTAATAACAAATGAACATGATTGTTTCAGGCCTAGAGTAGGTATTTGTGACATGTGTATTGTTTTACATGGCGTGATGTTAAATAAATGTCAGTCCATGTCTGACAATAATAGCCTATGTTCATAGCCTAGTGACAGAATCACAAGCCATCCTACTGTGGTGTTGTCACGGTCTGGCTTCACCCTTGTCTGTCTTGTCTTGTGTTGGTCTGTGTTTTCTTGTCTACTGTCCACCCCAGTT
>JAODUG010058946.1:0-14670 GCA_027564795.1 Aphredoderus sayanus
ATGCCCCTGTCCCAGCTTTTTTGGAATGTGTTGCAGGCATCAAATTCAAAGTGAGTGAATATTTGCAAAAAAGACAAGAACGTGTATTAGTTTGAACATTACATATCTTGTCTTTGTCATGCATTCAAATGAGTATAAAGTGAAAAGTATTTTCAAATAATTGTATTCTGTTTTTATTTACATTTTACACAACGTCCCAACTTTATTGGAATTGGGGTTGTATTATACCACTGATGGACAGGCAGGGTGGTGATGCCTCTATTATTAGATTATGATTATTACTACTACTACTACTACTACTGCAATAAAAATATAGATAGTCAACCTAAAATACTGATAATCATCATTATAATGCTGGTCATGTACAGCATACATTATAGCTGAAGGATATTTTAAACATAGGAAATAAAAGTTTACACACACACACACACACACACACACACACACAACAGACCTTGAAGAGTATAGTAGCCAAGCTCTCAGCGAAGGCGTCCTTTCTTTGGTTGTCCTGGGGTCTCTTCATCACAGCCTCAGTGATCCTGAGCAGCACCTGCAGCATCTGCTCCCTGCGCAGCAAAACAGGCCCTCAGACAATGACCTCACTGTCCAGCACATCCCACCATAACATCCCACCATAACAAGGTACGCTGACAGCCAGTCATTTATAGAACAGAACTTACTGCAATGGAATTAAGCACAATAATAACGTCAACCAATGGTTATTACACGGATCAAAGTCTGCTTGTTTCCATGTGGGTTTTAAAGAGCGACATGCGGCTACAGGCAGTGTAGAGTGCAGAGTGCAGTGTGTGCAGGGTGCTGGCTGACCAGGTCTGCGTATCCATGGTGTGCTCCATGATGATGTGGCGGTAGATGCTGAGCACACCCCGGCACACCTCCACCTGGTTGTCCAGCAGCTTGGGCACATCCTGGCAGGGCTCCAGGAGGAACACGTTAGACGAGTTGGTCAGAAACACCTGCGTGTGCCAAGCACCAGTCAGGTCACTAGGTCCATTCAGCCCCATTCACTTACATGACATTCAGAGACACGCCTCGGTGGCATAACGAGGATAAAACTAAAGACCCACTCCAGCTTTTAAGCTATTAAAAACCCTTCCGCTATCCTATGGGTCAAAATGACCCAGTGCACTATTTCTTTTGTGCCAGCAGAGGGCACCAACCACAACATGAACATTTGACGTTCTGTGGTTGGCGCCCTCTGTTGGTAGTAGGCTAGAAACCCTAGAAGAGCGGGAAGGTTAAGCTATTAACTTTGTCATCATTTATTTTCGGTGTCAACAAAAATGTGCTTTACAAAATCACTACAGGATGATGAGGCAACACTGGAGCTGACAGCACTAGGGCACAAGGTGAAACACAGACCTGCAGTGTGGGCTGGACGCCTGCCTTGATGTCCCTGTTCTGCTCCTCTGTGAGACAGCCCCGGTTAATGGCACTGCTGAAGGAGTAGGTCCTGCCCCAGCTGGACTGCCGCTTGTGACCGTGGCTCTCCAACACCTGGGCACGCCCCACCACACAGTACCAGTCAGTCTTCACTGTCACATATATGGTATTATGAAGAAAGCTGGTTGACATGTACACTGGATCAGAACAAAAACATCACAGGGTGTCCCCTCAGAATATCCACCCCACACACTGTAACCACATTGCCAAGGCTGAAATAGTGTTGTGCGGTGCAGTCTGCAGTGAACCACTGTTTGGGTTCATGTTAACAGTGCCAGGGCTGTGTGGGGAAAAAATATTACATTTCTCAGCACGCACAGATAATGGGAAGCTAGCGGAGATATTCCCTGAATTTGACAAAATGCGTATTATCCTACAACCACTGACAATCTTTTATTCATTCATTCATTAATTGTTTTCCGCCAGCAGGGGGAGGTCACTTCCCCAGAACAGATTTCCAAACAAAGTTGATAAAGCCTAATATGTTAAAGCCTGTGCCACAACCCACCATGTGTTCCCCAAACATGGCTGAGATATGTGCCTCTGACAAACAGTATATGCCTCTTCCCTCCACTAATCTCTGTGTAAGGGGCAGGGAACACAATGAGGATGGCTGCAACACGGTCACCTCAATATCTGATGTCCATAAATTCTGTACTGGGACCAGGACCTGTGCTTGTGTGCTGTCTGCCTCTGGGTCGACCATCTGTTCGGAGGCTTCGTCCACCTCGTCCTCCTGGCTGCTCTTGTCAGGCTCCGTCATGAAGCTGGGCTTATCCTGCAGGATCCACGTCTTGTAAACCCTGATCACCTTCCGGGTGGCCGATGCCTCGCAGGAGGGCAGCAGGAAGGCCTGGGGATGGAGCCCACAGACACGTACAAGTTAGAACTGGGAATGCTAGGTAGCTTTAGATATTATAGATGAATATTTAGTCACAAGACCATTCATTATATTTCAGAATTCAACTGATGAATGGTTTGCCTCGTCTAGGCTATGGCATGACATACTGTAAACCCGTTCGCACAACTTATTGTAATGCCAGGAAACGATCACTAGAGGGCAACATAACAACAATGTTACAAAAACGATCGTCATGGCAACACATAGCCACCAGAGGGCAGCACACTACAGTAGCAGTATTGTTACATTGTGCAGGCAGGCATACTGCATACTGCTTGCCTGCCCAGTGTTTACTCGGGGTGACATTCCATTCAATTCATGCTCCGCCCCACACCTGGTGGAAGACCTCGTTGACAAAGTTGACGTTTTCCCTGGTGGACAGCAGGATGGTGTGCACCATCTCGTAGACACAGCGGTGCTCCTCCTCAATGCTACACAGGCTGGAGTCGCTGGGCCTGCGGTCTGACAGGGTGCTGCTGTTGGAGTGGCTCTTCTCCGGCTCCCCCGCCGGCCCATTGGGCTCCCCAGCCTCGACCAACCGCTCCTTGTCCCGCTCCTGGCTGCTGCTGCCTGCAGTGACAGTCTGGACACACACACACACACACACACACACATTTACACCTGTAATAAAAATAACCCTAATAATAATTTAGGTAAATAGAAACCAATCTGCATAAAGCACCATGACAATATTGGATTTATTAATCCTCTGCGGGAAACGACCCAGTTTCCCGCGGCACTAGATGTAAGATGATATGAAATATAGCGAAGTGAATCTGGATTAGGAGACAGTGTGTGTGGGTCCCAAACTGGGGGCCAGGACCTGTGGGTCACAATACAGTATATAAATAATGTCTACTTGTTAACTAGCTGAATCTGTCTTCTTATCGTAAATAACATCCCTTGTCATGTGTGGCAGGCCACCGGAGAGGGCTCCCCGCCCCGCTCACCTGGATGAGCTTGGGAATGACCTCCGTGCCGTTGCGGGCGGCGGGCGCCGTGGCGGCGGCAGCGCTGACGTACTTCTTCTCCAGGAAGAAGGTGACCAGCCAGGTGATGAAGGCCACGCGGGGGGCCAGGTACTGGTCCCTGGTGCAGAAGGTGCTCTCGTTGTTGCGCGTCACCGGCACGTATAGCGGCTTGGGCCGGTGGTGGGGGAGGTCTGCACCACACACACACACACACACACACGCGCACACAGGCGCGGGACGAGAGAGAGGGAGGGAGGGGGGGAGGGAGAGCTTGCTTAACAGCGTACAGCATATGATTATCGATGACACAAGATAGAAGGAATGTGCCACATTAAATAACCAACACATGAAAGCCTTCTTACATTATTGTCTAATTTCAATATATATTTTATGTTGTATTTCTATCCATGTTATGATTAGACTCTTTTCCTAGGATGAGGATAATAATAACATTTCTTTCATAAACACTCAAGGACACTGTATCGAGAAAAAGGAAATACTAGATGAACAGAAGTTTTCAGAAAAGGAAAAGCAAACAGCCGGGCGTCGTCACCTAATAAGGGCTTGTAGAGGTTGGTGAGCTTGGTGAAGGTGGGGAAGAGGTGTGGAAGGTAGTACTTCTTGAACAGGCTGAAGAGGAACCTGAAACCTGAGTCCTGGTTCTCCTTGTTCCTCCATTCTAAGCTGGACGCCTGACAAACACCACACACGCCAGCTCACACCAATTGACTGGTTTTTTGTTCTATGAAACTTTTAACAATGTAGTATACATTTGTTTTGTATCGTTTTGCACGCTTGACACAAGATATACTCTATAGAGTATAGTAGTATGTAATGCCATCACTGTGTACTAGTAGACTATACTCTATATAGTATACAGTAGTAGTCCCTACTACTATACTCAAGTATAGAGTATAGTAGTATATGAGAGTATGGGAGTGTAGATTTTTCACTCTACAGTTTGTGCAAGACAAGCATTGTCCCCCTGGTTTACCTGGATGACCATGAACTTCAGCAGGGTTTGGAGGATGTAGCATGTCTGGTCATCCGCTACCTTCTCCCCCACTACAGCAGGGACCAAGGGGTTGATCTCTTCAGGAACCACCTTGGCTGCTCTCACACAGACATACAGAGACAGCAGTGGGAAGGAAGGTCAAACGCGAGACTGCCCCCTCTCAGAAGTCTCCCACATACAGCGGCAATTTCGTCGACGGACACTTATCCGAAGTGCACACACCCATGCTATGCTAGAACATCCCTCTCAGCTAAGGTGTAAGCCAATGATGTCCCGGCTTACCATCAGGGGGCGTGGAGAAGGGGTTGTAGATGATGGTGTCCAGGGTGCAGGGGCCTCGGGTTGAGGGCACAGCAGGGAAGCCAGGCACCAGGCAGGCGAAGATGAGGAACTGTTCCTCTGCACAGTTGTCCCTCAGAGCCTGAAGCCACAGCAGGAAGAGACGAATGCCCTCACAGCGGATCTACAGCAGCAGAGGGACGAAGAGGGGTGTCAATCTCTACCAATAAACACTTAAGTGTGTGTGTGTGTGTGTCACTGTGATGGTGGATAATACAACCACTCCTACCTTGAATGAGTTTCCAGTGTGTAAAAGCTTTTTGAGGATAGAACCTGGAGAACAAGGTAGAACAAGGAATATCAAACCCAGGCCATACTGTACAGTAGCTAGCTGACAATTTGCTAAACATGTGGTTATAAATTGACTTAGTGTAGACAGAAGCAATGGGTTGAGCGGAAGCTATACAAATTGCATTGCAAAGAGATTTGATACATTGGTTATAAATAGATCTCTCAATTCAGCTGAGATGATTCACCACCTTCCTTTTCAACGCTTTTATATTAACCTGTAACCATAACGCTAACCCTGTATTTATCATGGACTTTTTTTAACTTTCACTTTTCAGCCAAAAAGCTTTTATCCACAGCTAAATGATAAATGCTATCCTACAGAAAATACATTTATTGGAAAAGGTTAAGCTCATAATAAATCAAATCAAACTGATAAATGCTACCTTACAGAAATGGCATTTACTGGAAAAAGTAAAGCTCCTAATGAATCTAATAGTGAATTAATAAAGTGGCCTTTGATTTTATTAAATAGTGACAATTACAATTTTAATATTTATAACAAATGCACTTCCATCAACTTAATTTTCAAATCCCACGAAAATGTGTCAACCCCATTTTAATCCAACACACTTTTATCAACTTCATTTTTAATTCACCTAACAGATCAACTCCATTTTAATCAAGCCATTTTATAACATCCACCCTTCACAAAAGGAACACCTGCCACCTCCACTGAGGTCTATTGACCTTGAGGGCTGGTCAACACACCCAGTCAAAGTGAAGGAATGCTGCTCATTTTGCTGATGAAAATGAAAATCAATTGGCAGCAACACGCATTTATGAAGCCAATCAGGTTTCTCTGCAATCAAATGAGACATTGCTCTGATTGCAAAATCTCCTGTATGGTGGTGTGTGGGAAGGTTCATCAGGTTAAATCAATGACGTTCTCTGTGTTGGTTAAATGAGGGGGGGAATAAATTGCTTCAACAGCCTTGTGCTCAGAAGGGAGAGGAGATTAGAAATAAGCAGGTAGAAGAGAGAGAACGACAGTTGATGAATCTTATTCAGTAATTCAGTTTGCATTAAATGCCTTCGTCCCAGCCTTCATCGCTGAAGAGGACACGACCACTTAAAGTCATGGATGTCACCAACCGGCCTCCGCTATGCACAACTTTTCTCTACGAGTTAGCTGTGAAGCCGTTTGCAAACAGAGCAGTTATAATTGGGGTTATCGGCTCTTTGCAAGGGTCTCCCTGCCGCGCGTGGGGCTGAAAACATGCCAGCACAATTCAATTACATATTTGCATTTCAAATGAAGCGCTCATTTGCATTTTTCATTTACATTCCTCATCTAAGACTAATTATTTTCTCCTTGCTAAGGACGGCTTAGACATGGATGTGGGAGGCAGCCTGTTTTCCTGTGGTTTATCTAAGAGGTTATAGGAATACAAGAAGCAGGTATTGGATTGCATTACTATGGCCTGTTTTGTGCAACACAAACTAAATACCTACATAATTCTGAATCAAAGTTTTGATTTGTAGATTTCGCTTACACTAATGCTATTAGTGAAACTAACTATCCTGTAACAGATTATTTTTCAGAATCAAATGTGCCAAATTGTTCTTTCATTTTTTTCACATGGCAATGCATACAGTACGTATACCGTCATAGACTACTGTACATTATGTATTGCGCTTATACATGTACATACCTATACTGTGGAACTGCCAACGACTGTAGATTTTCTCTGGTAGAAGTTGTAGAATTTTCTGGGGAGGAGAAACATATTAGAAGAAAAATGGAAAACTACTGTACTAGGTCGAGGGCAGGGTTGAAGCTCTCATGTTCTCACATGTCTATTTAGAACACGGTAAGAAAATTATTATTTATATAGATAGGCCCACTATACTGTTGTAGATGAATCTCACTATAAATCCATAGGGAACCAAAGTTGTGCTCCTGATAATACACACCCCAGTATCATCAAAAAGTAATAAGCAGGTCAATTATACAATGGTCAGAAAAACATCAGTCACTGCAGATATACACAGTGATCTATGGCCTAACTGACACTCACACACTCACACACACAGACACACACACACACACACACACACACACTCACACACGATGACAGGACAGAGTGCTGAGAAATGTCATCACCTTGACAAACCGCCGCTTTATAACTCCATTAGAGTGCCCCGGCCTTTTCAGCAGCCTATCATCACACTGGAATGGAGGGACAGGCTAACTAGGGCTCTCTGGAGAGGAATGTGTCTGCGCTTGTTTAGATGTGTGCGTTAACGGCAGGTGCACTGATGCCCCTAGGAGACTTGGAGCCTCACGCATGCAGCAGCCGGCCAGCATGAGAACTGGCTCCGCCCCCGTCTGCAGCACAGAGGCGGCAGACACACCAAGTCCTCGCCAGCCAGAGATGTGAGGCCAAATCACTGTGGCGACCGGGTGCGGGGGATGGGGCTGAGGGGGGCATGGTCAGGAACTCTCACACACACACACACACACACACCACTTTGAGGGGTGTGTGTGTGTGTGTGTGTGTGTCTCAGTTTGCCAACAACATCCCACATCTTTGTCTCTCTTTTGTCTCACTCCCTCCCCCTCTCCTCAGTGATGGTGATGGTGTGTGTGTGTGTGCGTGCGTGTCACACGTAGGACTGTCTGACCTGGGTGAGTCCTCTGATCTGAGGGACGTGTTTATCCATACAGTTGCAGCTCACTATTGTTCCCCTTGTGGAATACCAGGCCCCCTATACCCCCTAGCTCCATGTGCTGTAGCGGCAGACACATTTCCAGGTGTGGACACAGCAGGGGAGCCTGTCTAAGCCTTAAGCATGCATCTGTGTGTGTGTGAGAGACACATTTACATGTATTCCCTCATTCCCCCCTCTCTCTGTGTCTCTCTGAGAGAGCGCAGACAGGGAAGGAGAAGCTGGCTCGGGGGAGGCTCCCCGTAGAGCCAGAATGGCCGCAGCAAATAGGAGGATATTGGGCGGCTGGGGCGACAGGAGAAGCGAGAGCGGGGCCGGGCGTGGCGGAGGCGGGGCGGCGGCGCTCTAATCTGGAGCCGTACGGCAGCATAACGATGGGGGCATTACCGCAGCGCCTCCGCAGGCCTCGCTGCATTTACATGATCCGCACTCACGGGCCTGCCGAATACACTCCTACAGGGGCTTACAGTGGCGCGGGCAGGGCCGCTTCGTCTGGGGAGACTGTTTGGGTTTAAATCTAACTTTGGGTAATGAAACATAAGATCCCAATGCCTGAATGAGGCCCTGCAGATTTGCCAAAGACAAGGCCATCAGAGGACACCGCACACATCGAGTACAGCCCGTGTGCACATGATGAATGTGCTTTGTTTACTGCACCACACGACAAAGAAAGGACTTTAAAGGTCATGTAGAAAAGCTTGCATCCAGTAGCTTCAACAGTTCTGCGAAACCACTGCACACACACCCAATACATAGCCAAGGAAACACCTGTAAGCTATTAAACCATCTGAATGTCTATCTAGAGAGCACAACCCAGCCACATTGTGCACATGGTAGCCATATGTATTGGCTTGCCTTTGTTGAAAGAGATTGGCTGTTTCAATAAAAGGAAACTGTACAGATAATGTGATACTGCAAATGGAAACAGTTACAGCGTAACAGAGCACAATGTAACCCAATGATTAGCTTAGTGCTACATTACAAGCTCCTATACTGCACGATTGAACTGTAGGGTGAAGATTTATTATCATCTATTGTGTGACCAGTAGGTGGCAGCAGCAGAGTACAATGAAATGTCTATCGTTTCCTACAGCTGCCTTTCCCCTCTTCCTACTTTGAAAACAAAGCTTCCTGTAGTCTCTCAGAGCTCTCTGGAATTATATTCATGATGGAGGCATGAATGGTCTTTGACAGGTGAAGGAATGAGAGCTAGCCTAATTCACCAACTACCTTAACCCGCTGTGCTATGGGTCAAAATGACCCGGTGCACTTGCCAGTAGTGGGCGCCAACCACAACACGGACATATGACATTCCGCGATTGGCTCGCTCTGCTGGTAGTCTGCTGAAAACCTTAGGACAGCGGGAGGGTTAAACAATTAATTTTTAATAGTAAGCAAAAATGCTCACTATCTCTTAAATACTGTACAGGCATCTACAAAGACCACATAGTATATCACATACAGTACAGATCATAAGGTCATACATAGGGAAAGGCTTTTGGCTTTGCCTGTTCCGATATGCAAACTCAGGACACAATGAGTCAATTTGCATTTAAGCATTAACCAGGAACGACTGTTGGCCTTAATCAGGATTACATACATGCGCAGGCAGGAGGACCAATACTCACTTAGCCTAATAGTGCTTGGCTCATTCTCCTAGAAAAATGGAGGCAGCATGAAGAGCAGAGATTCAGTGAGCAAGCATGACGCACATGAGCGGGGAGGGGGTAGAGGGGATAGTGGGGGGAGCCCATTAGACCAGAGAGAAGACAAGACTGGTGAAGAGTTACTGATGCCTGGTGCCATACAGGTTGACTTTCAATTATTTATAACCCACTTGGCCATTTGCATAGACTCGCACACCTCCATGCTGCGCTGTAATCGACCACAACCAGTTGTCTGTCTGTCCTGAGCCCTGGCTGGAAGTGACTGTAAATAATGCACGCAATGAAATCTCTCCCAATCTCTCCCCCAGCCTCATATTACTGAGCTATATCCAGAATACATGGTCTCATCCCCACCAAGTAATGTCCCAGGTGTGGCATTCCCACAAGGTGGGGATAACAGAAGATCTTTGCAACACCAACAATAATATTAAACAGGTGGTCTGTCATTTTGGACACAATGTGATACACTGGTCACGGTATACATTTACACTGGTATGCATGTGCTTTGTTCAATCACATCTTATATCAGATTAGCTCATATGTGGGATGTCATGGAGATTTGAAGCAAAATGTTAACTGTGCTCAGGTACTATCTATCTATCATTATGGAAACATTTCCATAACGATAGATCTTACATACTACCATTATAACTGGATTAAATAAAAGATTGGATCTACATCAACAACAGCAGAGCAAGTGTCGAGGAAGGATTTCCAGTTAGCTGACAAGTCTGAAATTTAAAATACTGACTCAGGGCCGAGTTGGCAACTGAGGTCATGGTTAAGTCACTTCCTGGAGAGTCCAGCGGGAAGAAAGGGTCCTATGGTCACAGAGCTGCAACCTGCCCCGTAATCTGTCCCATAACCTCTGGAGCAGCCTGGCTTTTCTGCCACACAGAGGTCAAGGGTCACCTCCGAGCATGAGGAAGCACAATAAGCAAAAGAAAAACACGAGTCCTGGGAGTCAGCTGACCAAGGCGGGAACTGGGTATGGTGGTGTGACAGCAGCAACAGCACTTAATATTCTGCGTACTGTCCTAAACAGAACATACTATTCAGTACATGCTTGTCAGAATTCAGTTCCATTCCACACACGCACCTACAGTACGTAGTTTTGCTATTTGCTTCCCAGCAGGACATTATAAGCGGTAGATTAGAGAGAATGTCTTGAAATCAATTTGGCACTGTAGTCCTAATGACACTGCTGTGAGGATTTATTTGCATATTTGTATATTGTCAATTAAACATATTATAAATATATTCCTATTTTGTCCAACCTGCCATTCAATTAAAGAAGAGCACTTGAAATCCTGAGAATAAATACCCCCTGTTTTCATTTAGTGCAGATAAACATACCATAACATACTGTAAGAGTAATTGGTTGGGCGAGAATAACAGTAGGAAGGTTTTTTGCTCCATGTCCATAAAGAGCATTTTAATGGCCTGAACAATTACAATACAATTAAGATCTAATGTACACTCAGACAGAGAGTGGAGTTGCGATACCACACATTAACAGCTTCTCATGTCCTGCCGTATTCTTTCTTCAAAGTCACAGACCGACTAGAAAGGACACACAATACTCGCAGCAAATGTTAAGCCCAGCCTAACGGCTGAAACGGCTGCTGGAGACACAGACAGACACAGACAGACACAGACTTCAGTTATTATAGGTGACTGGCCAATATTTCCCCCCCTATAGCTCTCTATTGATTGCCCTTGCTGCTGCCTATCTGGCTGCACGCAGGTATATAAATAACACAGCGAGCTTTAAACAGAAAGGTGCAGGTGCTAAAGATAACAGAGCTGTCTCAGCGCAGTAGCTCCGGCTGTGTTTGTGCTCAGCCATGCGCCTCACCACCCCCCATCTCCCCCTCCCCCTCCCCCTCCCCTCCTCACTAGCTGATGCTGTGGCACCAGACACAAAGGGATCATGGAAAAGAATGGTGGCTGTGGGGGGTGGGGGTAATACAGCAGAGTTAAGGGGGATGGGGTCCAGAGATTACACCAGTTTTGGCGCACGTTACATCAGCAGGCCCCGGGGTGGGGATACACACCTCGACAGACGCCCAAGAAATTTAGGCGGTCACACACACACACACACACTGCACCTTGTCACTACCTCTCCATAGTAACACAGTAACATCCTCATGTCTCGTGGAGACAGAGCGTGGTACTGTACGAGCAGACATAGGACGTGATGGCCAGACAACATCTCCCTGCTCCTTAGGAGGAGCAGGATATTGCTCTAGGCAGTGGCGTTAGGGTGGTCTTTGCTTTTATCCTGTCATATGACAGCATGATATAAAACATGGCAATGATAAAATGGCTTTGGTCCCAGCAAACAAGCCACACACAGCCCTGGTGTTTCATGGAATAGGGGACTGATGCCCATCTAACTAATGGTATGGATTTATAGTCGCATTAGGAATTGGTGCAATGAAAATAGGGCAACAGAGTTTGCGATATTACGACACAGAATAGCACTGATTTCATTTGAACATTAGAGCCACTTGCCATAGATGACTACAATTCTCAGTATTATTATACTGCTGTGACATGAGCAAGGAGCCGGGCTAGCATTACAAACAACATCGCTTATGCATGGCTGTGACATTTTTACAACCACACGTGATCCCACACACCTAATCTCCTATTGCGTGAAGAGAAAGTCCGTGGAGTATCAGAGCCAGGGATCAAGGCAGCAGTCTCTATGAGCTGTAGACGCTGCTCAACACAAGCTTATCTGCTTGTGGCAAGGCACACATTATAGTCAGGGGGCTAAAAGGCAACAGGCAAGGGTTAAGCTGCCTTCAATATTAGTTATTTTTGAAAGGATAACTCATAAATACGTAAGAGGCGAGTACATCCAGGATATATCTATCTAAGTCAGACAACGGAATGTGTGCAGACTGACAGAGGGACATAAATGAGAGAATGTATCTAGATGGGCTGATCTTAAATTATTTAATTATTTTAGCTAACAATGCTAAGAAGGTCATAGTTATAAATAAGGCTGCCAAAATATATCAAGTCAACCAAAGAAATGTTTTGGACAGAACAGAAGGTTATAACATTCATTCATTATAACGTGACAAACGCGTAATACAGCAAACACAGCCAGCCCTGAACAGTACCGGTTGTCCCTCTAATAAAAATAGCTAGCTTGCTTCAGCCAGAATGTAAACAGTTGTAACGTGATAACCCGTAACAGAGCCAAGGCTGCATTATGGATACATAAATCGCCCATTAGGAAAGTATTCATATGATGTAGTAGTAGTGTCTGGCCTGGCTCTGCAGGAACACAACCACTATTCTAAACCTGGGGCACGTCAGAGGGACTGTATCCAGACCATCTAGGGTTGGATGGACCTGTTATTGACTTGCACACCGTTTGAGAGACAGAGACAGACAGCAAGAAGGACAACAGACAGCCTGCGTTTTTTCTTTTTGCCCTGCCCTGAGCAAATGTAACTGGAGAGCTGGCTGTTTGTATTGGAAACTGGAGCTGCCCTCCCAGTCAGGTGGGAAAACAAGGTGGGGGACTTTAACCTCTAGGAGAGAGAAGGCAGAAGGGGAATAGGCTGAACAATTACACAAACCATACACAAATGTCTGCTTTACATACTGTACACACGGGTGGGGGGAGCTTATAAAAAGCATGTGCCCCAACAACCACTGTGAGTCTGGAAAATACACCTGGCTGGTGGTTCTCAATTTATTCAATCTCCAATCGGTATGGAGGCCATTTGAAGCCAATTCAAGAAGTTACTAGAGGTGCCGTGGTCACCCCAGTGTTCAGTAAACAGGTTATGGCTGCAACATCTGTCAGATGGAATCAAGAGGCGGGATCAAGCTCAGGAAAGGACAAGGAAAACAACTTACTTCAAAAATAAAGAGGATAGAGTCCAGCTCCTCCCTTTGAGATTTGTTCCCTAGATGAAATGGATGACAAAACAGGCAGAGCAGACATTAGCAATCTAACAAACATTGTATATATTCATTTGGTGTGTGTGCTCATCCAGCTCACACTAAACTCTCTAAAATCAGAGATAATTAAATGGCACTCATAAAGGCTATATCGCCACAAAGGTGTAAAGGTGTAACGTAGACCAAGGCCTGGGAAGGGGGTTAATAATTAAAGGAGCATGGAAAATTGCGCACAAATGGAGGGGGTGGGGCAGGAGGGGGTTTATGGATCAACAGGTGAATATCCATTACAGAGCCCATGCATTACTTAACAGTCTCTACAGGGGGTAAATGAAGAGGTTAACACTTAGCTAGTTCTCTTCCTGCAAGACATTCATGTTAGGTGAATAAAAATGTGTCTGTGTCTTGTTTCTGTCTGTTGTCATCAGTGTGTGATGGATAAAAGTCAAGTAGCTAAGAGACCTCAGGCAGATGAGGCATCTGATGATTTCTGAGAAAGGACATGTCATATATTTTCATTGATTGGCTGAGCTGATTGTGTATGACTTATGGCTATCCAGCGGATAAGTGAAAGTCTTCTCCATGTTATTTTCACGCAATAAATATGCAATAATCACCCAGGGTATATGCTAGGAATTCCAGTTCATCTATAGCTAATGTTTTACACTAAACTAGGTTGTTTTTGTAAAATAATGAACATCCTGCTTATCCTGCATCCTTGGTGTGCATCTCTGTGGCCTAATGTTGATAATATGCTGGTTTAATAATGGTGAGTACAGGCTCTGGGGATTTCTCCACTGATTATTTCAATTGTCTTGTGCTCTCCAAGGCCCACATGGCAGACAGTCCGGTGGTTGTGAACATAAAATGGTGTGTGAACACTTAATTCATGTAAAGGTAATTGGCATGCTTTCCATGATACTGTTTATTATACACAGTGAGGAATCCTTACCTTTTTGCTTTAAGTTACTTTCCAGTGTAATGAAATTTTCATAGAAGATAAAATATATCTGAGAGCAGTTGCTCTCGAAGAATGCCTTTAGTTCACACTTCTCACTGATATCTGGGGAAAGAAAAGAAACAGTACAAATCAAAACCAGAATCATTTCTTTACATTAACAGGCAAGCCAGAACAGGATTTACACAACACAAAGGATAATACTGTAAAAGTGTATCATTATTTATTACAGTACATGATCACCTTCAAGGCAATGCTAAACGCAGCCTCACACGCAATACGATAAATAAAGCCTAAATAGATATAAAGATGTCCACATAAAAGTGTCACAATTGATAGCAGGTATCCTGTGTTAACCTAGATCTACGAGCAAGCTCGCGCACAAGCGAGTGAGAGAGAGTGAGAGAGAGAGAGAGAGAGAGAGAGAGAGAGAGAGAGAGAGAGAGAGAGAGAGAGAGAGAGAG
>JAODUG010058967.1:0-14664 GCA_027564795.1 Aphredoderus sayanus
GCATGTGTTGGACGGTGTATAGCGAGAGGGGGGAGATGTCATTTATGGCCCAAATCTTACAGTCAAGAAGGTTAGGAAGGTTTTGGTAACAAGACTTAAAGGTGCTCCATGTAATATTTTGAGATTAAAACATTCAGAAATCTACCAAATTGATCAAGGCAATGTTTAAAAATAAAGTTATAGACGTCCTGTTAATGACATAATTCTTCTTTGTTGAGGAGATATTTATAGAATATATAGGCTAAATTGTTAGCATACGGGCCGAACTGCCTTGTATTACCACTTTGTATTGCAAGGGGTGAAGTCTGTTACTGTAGCATCCAGTCTACCCTCGGTCCAACATGAACAGACGAAGAAGAAGCTGCCTTGAAAGCGTATGCTCACCTGTTTTCAATAACATACGGTACTGCCCCCTACATCAATGGTACTGCCCCCCATCCCTGTAAGATACTGAATGAACAGTAGCCATAATACAGCAATGGCCGAAGCTCCTGTAAAGTGATTATCACCGCCGCCACCACCACCTCCGATCCGCGTTCGTTTGATGCAGATCTAGCAACATTTCTGCTAGACAGGTAACTAACTTGTTTACGATCTGGCGCTTTGGAAGTGGAACAGGTTGTGACGTCTCTGCCCAAGAGAGAGAGAGAGAGAGAGAGAGAGAGAGAGAGATACGCTCTAGTTGCGAACGTGACACTCAGTCTGAACAGACTGTCACCAGTCACCAAAGTTATTTCACTGGTTGTCATAACCTAAATGACCATGAAGCTACGTTTATTTGAGAAGGCTATTCTATCAACAGCAAGTGTATTGTCTGTGTATACTGTGTAAGCTACAAGGTGGAACTATGAGGATTAGGGGCGTGATTGTATTGACTTCTCCTTAAGATAGCGGGTGGACACCACTACATTCTGGTGATATGCTGCCACCTAACTGCTTGGAATGTGGAGTTTGAATTAGATGGCTGGCCAAAACTACATAGATCACCTTTAAAATCCAGTTCCGCATTTGGCATGGTGTATTAATGTCTGTGTGTATGTTAATATATACATATATGCTGTACAGTATATTTTAGACTTTTTTGTGTCAGCTGCTTTAGAAACATTCCCTCCGTCCCTTTTCTCTTTTCTATTCCTTCGTTCCTGTTCACTTGCTTTGTTGTGTTTGTTGTCCCTGGTCATTTTCAAGTAAGTGCTGACTAAGGATGTGGCTCCTGAATATTACATTTCCTTAGCAGAGAGGTGTTGAAACAGCGGTCGTGCCAATCGCTCATGCCCATAATGGGAGCAGGAGACCAGCGACTAGAAACATAAATATTTCTGGCTATAATACTGTAAGAAACAAAAAGCACCTAATCAATACTGGCCTGAGAAATAGAAAGAAAAGGGGGGGGGGGGTGTGGGTTTGGATAGACCTATTGCTATAAAGGCTAACAGTAGGCCTATCCTGGTTAAAAAACAAAGTGTATTCTGTAGCTACTTTTACTCAGTATTAAGTCCTTACACTGATGATTATTATTTACCCCATAATCATGTTGGACATGATGATATCAGTTATATTAATTTGCCTTGTCTATAAAGCTGATTTCCATCCCTCTGGTATGTAGTCTAAAGTAATTCTGGTTTGTTTTGAAATTATTATTATTCAGTTTAAGGTTTGTTTCATGTTTTCATTCTAAAACATCTAAATATATAAAATGTAACACTACAGCAGTTGCAGATTCTCTAGTTGGAGAAACTAGGATCCTCTAGTCCACATGCAAATGCATTAGCTTTGTCCAAATGTAAGAGGAATATCATATTACTTAGCTAAGGAAGCTACAGAGAGGGTTTAACAAGTTAAAAATAAATAAAACTTCTCGTTTCTTGTTAGTGTTTTGCTATCATCAGGCAAAATCATCCTGGTCCCAGTACGCTACTGGCCTATACAAGCACGTCTATACAGTACCACTTCCGCACTCAGAGGGGAGACACTTACAAGGCTGCTGGGGGATAAGATGCTGTTTATTAGGTCCACTTACAGCATTGATTCAATCTATTTCCTCCTAATGATGAGATGGTCCCTTGGCACAGCTGTTGTTGTACTTTTAGAGCCATCACTCGTATCTTCTTATTTCTATGTTCCCTACTTTGTCCATGCTGCTTGCTTTTACTCGGATCCAAATCCAATAGTCTGATGGATTATAAATACTTAAAACCAGCTACAGATCTTGTTATTTGCCGAAAACCAGATTGCTTAAAAACATCTTCCATTTAAATTGCTTCAATAGCAGACACCTCTGAGCGCACAGACATAATGTGTGCATGCACAACTTATAACTTTTAGACCATTGAAATATTAACTTACCCTAACAGCAGGCTCTTAACTTTTAGTAAGTTAAAAGCCCCATATCATTCCAGTTTACAGCTGTCATTTTGGATTAACTTTCCTTCCTTTGAACTGAACATTCCAGTTCACTTGGCTAACGTGATTGGCTATGTAACTAGGAGTGGGAGGGTAGGTCAGAGGTGGTTGGTTACAATCCAGAAATGATGTCAGACCTTGGGCCACCTCACTTCCAACACAACTGACCACGCACTTGGAAAACCTTGAATTTGATGATAGAGTCCGTTTACAAATCCACTGAGCTGTGTGGCTATGTGCACATATCAGCACCAAGGACAGCTCCTGGTTCCTCTAGTGTGCAAGAGGAGACATTTAGCATGTGGTGCTGTCAAAGCAGCAGCTTTTAAACAACATCAAGCAAGGTTAGTATTAAGCAAGGCAGGTAATGTATGAGGCATGTACAGTATAAGCAGCAGTGTATTTAATGTAGGAACCAACAGTTATAGTGCTGTTGTTCTGTGAAGCTATAACACCATATACAGTTGTGTCAGATTCTAGTGGAGAGTTATTTTTTCAGCAGCTGCAGGCCCTACCTTAAAATCAACACACCTGCCAGAGATCCTCATCTTAACTTTAAGAGATCAGAAAAAAGCAACCTGAGGCCCAAATCAATAATGTACTGCATCATCCATGTTTGACAATATATCATTCATCTGAATACCATATTACTTGGGTTCAATCATCACAGTGTCTTTAATCATGATGGTTTGGTATGTCAGATGTAATTCAAACATGTACAGTATCATCTATTTTGTTCTTATTGTGTACAGAGATGTGACAGGGGCTTTTCTTAAACACATTCTGTGCTTTTTTTCTTGAGTTTGTTTGTCATGTTGGAATGTGTTGAGAAAATGTTTCATATACGTACTTGTACATGGTACAGTATATGTGTTTGTATTTATCTAAGGAAACCTTCTCCTGTCTGAAACAACAAACAGACACCACTTTGTAAAGTGGGTGTCTGTTTTTTGCCATTATGGCAACAAAACAAAGAAAGTGTGCAATAGTGCCAAGCACAATAGTGTATGCTGTTATTTTACAGTATATTCATAGCAAGATAATCTTGTGTCAGTTATGGTTTTATTGATGATGTAAATATACAGTATATAATGGCAAACCATGGAACAAACATTGCAGACTGTAGTCTAAAACAGACATTTTTTTACAGGCATTTTAGTATACCAATAACGCTGAGTACATTTTCAATACATGTTCTTTAAAATAAGATTCATGACTGTGCTTCGGTGCGTGCAGGTATGTCAGTTAGAACAAGAGTGCAATTTTTAGAGATACACTGACAAATTATCACTGTTCACAGTGTAGCTTTTGACACACAACAACATCCATATACCCCATATCTTATCTACAGTATAAGATGATGAATTA
This sequence comes from Aphredoderus sayanus, assembly GCA_027564795.1. NCBI lineage: Eukaryota > Metazoa > Chordata > Actinopteri > Percopsiformes > Aphredoderidae > Aphredoderus > Aphredoderus sayanus. The sequence continues at coordinate 3,772 of JAODUG010058967.1, forward strand.
AATAGCATAATTCTGTCCCAGTGGCTCCCTTAGGCTAAATGGCAGACCTAGTTATCTCTTCCATTTGACAGACATCTGAAGTATATCAGCTGCTATCTCACTGTTCATCTTCTGCACCGGAAGTCTTTCAGATATCACCGAGGCTGCCATAGCCCACAGCTAGATCATAATCCCTTGGCTGGGGTTGTAAAGTACTGCGGCTTGATAATCTGTTCTGATTTGATCCTATCTTCTCCCAGGCACCGGGATATCCTTTAAAGAAGCCTTGCCAAATGAAACTATCTGCAGATATTCCTTCACATCCATTTATTTACTTTAACAGTGCTGAACTACATCATGCAATGTGGGGGGATTGTTTTGCAGCCAAATGAGGGGAAATGAGAAATCTGTGCAACAAGCAAATAGTCACACAGTCAGTGGGCATGTGAACTCTGAAGTTTGCCTCTCTCACTCACTGATTTAAGGTTGTTTTGTTTTAAATTGGCAAAATAAACCATCTCGACTTGATACTGAACAGTCCGAAGGACCTAAAAATAGTCTTATTTACCACATTAATCTTGTTCCACTCCCCTCTGAGACGTTATATTGGAGGGTAAAATCTAGTTATTTTCCCAAAGAATTTCGATAGTCGCATAATATCACCAAGGCATTGCATTAGATGGAGGGGGTTTGCTTGTAATATAGAGTCAATTTATTGTATACTATTCTATTTTCAGCAAGATGTGTGCAAATGTGCGGAAATATCAGCATGTTGTGTACCTAACACAATTCCGGAGCCAAGGCTCACCAAATGGAAAGTGCATTTTTTGAGCGTCTTACACTTATTACAGTAGCTTATGATGCATATACTGTACTGTAACATATTGATCTATACTGGCTGCTGCCTGACTATTTCAAAGATGTAAGATGAACAGTAAATCATATGATCTGATTTTACATTTGATATTCAGTACTGTACAGGGGATGGCTGGAAAATGTACTATTAAGCATAAAGGTCTTCAGCCTAGAACTATGTGAGTAGACTAGATCATTCTGATGTAGGTGGAGCACATTCTCTCAAGACTTTCAAACAAAAACTACATTTCTTAAATCAAATCTTAATTTTAGAATATACTTCATAATAATCAATGAGAGAGTAATATAGCCCTAAGATAAGAATAAAATGCATATCTAGAAAATGTCACAGAGAAACCACATTGTCGCAATTGCAAATAATATATTTCCCTACAGCTTTAAGTGTTGGTAGTCTACCATGGCAACTGACTGACTGATAATTTGAGAAGCATGAAAGAAATGTCATGCCACTGAAGGACTCATTTAAATAGTATAGTTACAATCACTACAGTGTACTTCTTAAGGTACATACTTGAGTCTTGATTTGGGATTATTGCTATATTCAATTTTTACTATTTATTATAAGTTACAACAAATTCTTAATGAAGCATTATTGAAGTTGTTGCATCCAAACTTGCCTGCCATATATATTACAAACAGTTTGCCAGACAACGTGCTTAAGCTCCTATGTAACTTCTGCCTCTGAGGTTATGTCTAAGGAGACCACCTCTGAAGACTGACTGACCACTGGTGAATTGCTCAGCATAGCGAGACAATATAAAAAGGGCCTCGGGCACACACAGCAGCTGTATTACGGCAGTGGACACTTTTGATTTGACACAAGGTCACTGGGCACTCTGATTGACGGGCATGATTACTGCCTCTGGCACACGGGACCTATCTTGGCAGCACCTCCTTCTTTTGCACACTCCAGACGGCGATCCGTCATTCAGAACACCGCCACCATGCGACAGTCTGACATGAGCGGGCACCCTGATAGATCGACCTAAGGAGAGATGGAGAGATCTTTAAAAATGTATGGTACCTTCGCCATTGAATAAACAGCTATAGCCCACAGGAGGTTCCCAAGAGAGATGGAGCCAAAACATAGAGGCACAGCCCAGAGAGAGAGAGAGAGAGAGAGAGAGAGAGAGAGAGAGAGAGAGAGAGAGAGAGAGAGATTTGTTGTGTATGTATGCAGTGTTGTTTGGAATTCTGTAAGGTTACATACAGTATGCTATGCAGGTGTCATGGTCAACGTTAGTACATTTTTGTGGTCCAGTTTGTCAGCAGGTTGACCCTGAGCAGTTTAACAGCTATGGGCGGTCGAACAGGGGCTTATATGACAGCCAATGGGTTTTATGGCCATATCCCTTGTGATGTCCTCTGGGTGAGAACGACCCAAATCACTAGCTCTTTGTGGCAGATAGAAGGCGCTAAACCTAATTCTGCAGCTTACACAGACATATGATGTGCACTGCTGGCACAACAAGGTGTGTGTTTGAAACCGTAGCACAACAAGAGTGTTAAAAGGCACAAAAATCAACATAAATGCATAAAGAAATTATTAAGAAAGAAATAAATACACACAGCAATGACAATTGAAAAACACACAAATCATACACAATCAGATGGCACCGCCGAGTGGCCAAATACGAGATTTTTGAGTACATCACGAGGGTTAAAGGCAAATGCAACACCTTCAAGTACAGTTAAATTGTGTGTTTTTTCCTAGTGATAATGAATATGCAAATTATAAGCGTCCTTTCACTGTCACGGTTCGCGGCTGCGCCAGCGTTGGACAGCGCCGGGCCGCGCGCGTTCAGCACCGGACAGCAATACTGCCACAGCTGTGACCGCTTGCCGCACACACGTGCGGTTTCCTTGCTCCCGCTTCCGGGGCAAAGCCGTTAAGACGTTTTCCTCCCTGGCACCAATTGCCAATTCGTTGTTTTCTACATGGACACACGGTCCAGCGTTTATCGACTCCCAGCGGTTCCGTACGCTCGCCTCTCGTCTCTCCAACGCTCCACTCACCAGTAGCTACGCCATCTTGTTCCCACTCGCTCACGTAGCGTGAAACTCACCTTTTAGAGCCTCCTTCTGATGCCTTATACCTCCAAAGACCTGCATATTTCCAATGGCACACCATAGAATGTCGTTATACAAATGTAGCCATTACCCCCATGCCTAAGCTACAGAACATTAGCATGAAATGATATATATGAGGGAAAATTACGGCACAGCAGTGTTCACATTTTGCTTCCAACATGACATGCTTCAGAATTGTATGGCAATTATAGATATGGTTCACCTCTATTGGCAACAGCAGTTCTGATTAATGTCTTATTCTCAGACTTGGGGATAGCGTGACTACATCAAATATTTTCATGAAATGAAAACTAACTGAAATAATAATAATTAAAACAATTATAAAAAAGAAAACAGCGTGTAAAAAGCTCTGACTTGTAGTTTTATGTATGTTTAAATATTTTACTGAGCAGTCTACAGTGTTTACATAGTCATACAAGGAGGAATGTTCAGTCGTAAAAAGAAAATAAATCAATGCTTGCTGATTTTCTTTCCCACATACTGTGGTATATTTCCATTTAACATATGGCTACAGAAGCTGATACTCAAGCCATGTTGTGCGCATGTTGTGTGCTGTGATATTAAAGTATGCGGTTCCATTTAAACCTGTCTCTAGAACTGGTGTGGTATTGCATTAATATTGACTGCTGAAATTCAGGATATGCTGACTAGGCAGGATGTCCAGTAGATCAATACAACATGTAAATGTGGTCATTAACACTCTGTGCTACTGTACATGTTCAGGGGATGGGGAAGTACAAACATACTCAAACAATGATTTGTGGTTTGGGATATATATCAGTACTATTTTGGGTCAGATTTAATGATAATTTAGGCTATCCACAGATTTAATGATGCACAATGTGGCAACTTCTAGTGGTTTTGAATGTAAATGTGTTCTTTCCACATGAGTATGGCTTTGCATACTTATTAACCACATTCTCATCTGTATATTGGAAATAGGAATAGAATGCATGAGCACATTCAATCAAAAAGCCCTTCAATATCCCTGAAGCCCAAACATTAGCTACATATGCATCTTGCATAGCAATATTCCCTTTTGTGTTAATGTGTTTGACCTCAGGTGTTGTAGTTTCGAGGCAATGTTTTATGTTTGAAGAAATAAGAAGTGAGATGTTACTTGAGTGGGACTGTTGGTCACAGTGCCCCCATTCATCTCCAATTACAGGTTTATATTGGAATATTTAAAATACAAATGTTTCATTCATCCCAAAAATTGCCACAAACCCCTTGAACATTTGTATAATTGGCTTGGAAATTGGAAAGGAGAATAGTAGTGGACAGATAATAATTTTCTCTCTGAGTCTTATAGTTTCTCACATTTCTGTGCCCACAAATCAACAAATTCTCACAAATGACAATTTACAAACACAAAAACAATGTAATATGTAACCATATGTAATCTGAAAATGCCATTAATGCATTATACAGTACAACCTGTTTTCCCCTTTCACTGTCACATGAATAGACTACCACATGCTCACTTTCAAAATACGGGGCAGAGTGCATTTGTGAAAGGCTGAACTGTTTTACCAAGGATACTCGCCGTGTCTTATCTGTGCTATTGCAGTCACTTTAAACCCATACTGTAGCTGTGTAGTCTGACACTGCACTCTCAGCACCACTACACCCTGAAGAACGCAAACGCATCTCATCTCTCTCCACACATCACAATCCCATGCTTGATCACCCCTTGTCTTTGTGGAACAGGGCTAGATAAAGACATTCATCTTCATCGGGGACATAAATGGTTTATACACACGTAACATGAAACCAACGCAAGCACTTGCAATAGGATAAACTATTTGAAAGTAGAAACATAATGTTCGAACGAGTCATATCTTGTGGGGAGAATGTAAACATTTTTAAATATGACCTTTCAACCAAAAGTAATTTTACTTTAACAGATGTTCTGGTATAAACAATGATTTTCCGTCCAATAGGGGATTCACTCATGTATTGTTTGTTTCTAGGCATGATCATCAAATGAGCTTAATTTCTCCACGTGTGAAAACCTCTGGGGAACAGCTACTCTGTTATTGTTAATAATTCCTTACAGCAAACACACATTTTTCAAGAAAATGTATTCTGCTGACTGTTATAACGTAATAGCATGCCGCTGCCATGCTTACTCATCTGGAACTGATAGAGAGAAGAATATCGATTGAGAGGCTGGTACAGTGTGGCTAACGATTAAATAGAGAGATTAAATACTTTGTCTCAGTTTTCAATTTGTGAAAACCTTGCCGTGATAAGATACACACAAGGATTGTTTTTTTAACAGTGGATTGATATTTACAACCCAGTCTTAAAGCTGCTGTATGTAGGATTTGAGATGCTCTTGACACTCTTAAAACCCAACCACTCCCCTCCTGCTCCCTCCCTCTGGAGCCTGCTGGTCTGCCATTGTGAAGCCCATTACAAACCTGTTGTAGCTGTGTGTGCCCTCATCTGATTTCAGAAAAGAGGTCCCTGACTGCTCAGAAATTCAGGTATGGTGAAATGTAAATAGACTTATATAGAGACAGAGGCTATCAACCAGAACAGCTATTCTTACAGAGAATTTCTCTTACTGACAGCATTTACATATACACGTTTTCAATTATGTTTTTGTGTTTGCACATGTAAACATAATTTCCTAATTTTAGAAACCAGCCGTATGCTGAATAAGCCTCATAACCAGGATAATGCATGGACTGTGCATGGACAGTACAGTAAATACACTGATAGCTGACAGCTGACACTGATAGCTGACAGATGTCTATGATCTTTCTACAAATAAAATGTATTGCTTGAAAACCCTACCTACTCTACATTATAGCTATATTATACATTAAAGTATACCAGCTGCAACGTGCAGTATACCAGTATACAACAATCAAAGCTACACAGTTGGAGCACAGATCCTTTAAAGTGGTTGTATCACGCTCAGTTCAAGAAATTAACAGTTAAAAAATTGGTTGTTAGGGAAGAACAGTGCTCTAGTACATCTCCTTAATACTGTATGTGTCCATTTCTTTTATTATGAAGTGAAGTGTTCTTTCTAATCAGCTGATCGGACTGAAACCAATTTGGTCTATTCCATGTGAGCTATGTTAATGGGATGTTCTCTCGTGCTCTTTGTGTGCCCTGCTTCCAATGCAATGCCCATACGGTTCCAGCAGAGCTGGCATCACATTATATTTTACTTACTCAGGGTGTGAGACAGAGGGCCATTAAAACAGAGCACTTTGTGTTTTGTCATTCACACACGCCCACACACTCCACTCTGCCCGGATGAACGCACTCTGACAGCCAAACGTCTATTGTTTGTTCTCTGAGCAAACTCGAGCCCCACACTCTAAAGGAAATCATGGCAGCGCTTTTATGAATTCTGATCATTTAGGCAGTGTTCTCGTCACACGGTCGGTAATACTGCGATCTGTCGTTGTGAAAGTAAGTCGGTGTGCTCACTGTGTGTGTGTGCGTGTGTGTGTGTGTGTGTGTGTGTGTGTGGGGGGTAAATAATCACTTGGAAAGTAGAACAAATAAGAGAAAAACAATAAAAAGCAATTTAAACAGTATACTTACTCTAGCTCACAGCATTCACACTCACACTACTCCTCCATCATTGTAAACAGCAGCATATGTTCTATGTACTGACTGCAATGAATTACTGCTATCTTTGAAGTATAGCCCTCCATGTCCATAATACAGGGACACCCAAGCATGAAAACAAAGATGAGCCTGAATCATTGTCATTTGTGAAGTGAGGAAAAGATCATGAACAAGTATCACATAGACAACAATAATATTGACAAATGTGATTCGCTGAGCAGAATATACTAGCTGTACCCTAGCACCGTTTTATCTTCTTTTGGTGTGTATGTGTCCAACACTTGTGCCTCCTCATTACTAGAACTCAGGGTGTGGGGAATGTGTATCTACATAGTATGTTTCAGCACTGGGCAGCTCTCTGTGGCCCCTCCCACCCTGACCGTGTCTACAAGGCATGTGCATACCTTTGATCATCTTTATTACACTCCAGCAAGCTAACATGGTTTTACCCTTCACGGATGTCAGACCCTGCGCAGGAGAGCTTCTTAAGAGCTGCTCCTTCAAGTTTAATGCCTGCACTGTGTTTATACCAAGAGCACACCCCTTTACCCCACAATCACAGCCAGTTTCTCAGTGTGTGACGTTAAAAAGCTTTTCACACACACACACATTCCATGCTTTGGAATAAATGCTGCTAAGATTGGCAGTGTATGCATGTGCATAAAAATAATGAAATTGCCTGTAGGCCAGCGAGAAAGCTGAATAATCATAACTGTAAACCTTAAAAGTAAAAATAAAATGTATAGTATTAGCCCATCTATAATCCCACCTAAAAATAAAAAATATATAATAATATAAAAGAACGCAGGAAGGAAGAAAGATAATAATACTGCGGGATTTTATAGCATCCAGGAAAATAATTGAAAATAATGTTACTCAGCAATCAGCATGCGTTATGCAGACTTACAACTCTTTCCTTTAAGTTATTTCCCATGTCCTCCCATAGGCCTGTATGTGCATTTGTGTATGTGTTTTCTTCTCAAACATCCACACACACACACACACACACACATACACACACACACACACACACACACACACACACACACACACACTGACATTATTTGGCCTATAGAGACTATGTTTACTCCCTAAACCCAGCACTTTCTCTCATCTCACATATATAGAGTGGGAGTTTCAAACCCTTCCCTTTGAATTGAAGTAATTGGTTACCATTTGAATTCAAATTTCACAGGCAGTGGATTGCAGTGCCACGTAATGAACCATGGAGGACTGTAGGTGCTTTGGACCTCAATTTCTGTGTGTGTGCGCATGTGTGTCCGGCTCTATTAATATTCTGTCAGTAGTGGTATATGAAAGAGTCACCTCTCTTTTAACATCAACACACACATGGACATACTCAAAACACAGACAACACATTCTCTCGCTTTCTTTCTCTGCCTCTTTTCACGTTTCCCTGTCTTTCTTTCCAATGGTGTGGTCATGAAAGTGGCCTGGTGGAAGCTATTAAAGAGAATCTTTCACACTGGGGTCTTATTAAATGTTAATGACAAGCGGGCACCTGCCTGGACACCAATATCAGCTGGGTTCCATCAATCATCGGCACGGTGAAACAAAAAAGGACCCCTGCCATGAACATCATTCCATACACATAATTCTTCACTGATTTGAAACATCCATTATTTTCCTTTCAAGTCATAAAAAGTTTTTCTTCTTGACATCACATGGGTTCGTTTTGATGTATCATTGCATTATACAGGAATGCGGTATTTGGTGCAGCTAATGCTGTTATGGATACATTTGGAGTACAAGCTTCATAGAAACCTATCGTTTAAAAGTGGAAGGGGAATAGGGGTCAGAGCAATTGGCTGTATAATTCTACAGTATACACTTTTCAGAGGGTTGTGTAAGTCTGAAGCCTGTTGAAGACCAATATCATTATTCTGTGATAGAGAACTAATTCTGTAAACTTTAAAGACTACATGTGCAAATGAAGGAGACTTTTTGATAAATCCCTCAAGGACATTGCTCAATTCTTTACCTACCGGTAGAGGACACCGGGGGCTGTTGTAACAGTTTGTATACTTCTGTCTGTATCTTGAAGCGCTTTTAAGCCAGTCCGTTCAAAATGTGATACAAACTATTTACGTGTCTGCTATTAAATGGTGTAGCTATTAGCTCTACACCATAAACAGAACATGCATGGTTTTGTCTCAAACACAAGGAGAGAAATGTTACAATTCATGTTACAAAAGTAATATTATGATATTATGAGTGACCCCGTGGTAAAATATTATATTATGAAAAACTTGAAATTGAAAGATTTTTATGCAACCTAAAAAACTTAACATAATTGGTGTGTGTGTGCGTGTAAAAAATAAACTCAATTATTAGAGTATGTGTTCAACTCAGGCAATGCTATCACAAAAATAAATTAAATTAGAAAAAAACACTTTAATATCTCAAAATTTATATTTTCCTTCTAAAACTGGCGCAGGTCTGCCACAGGGTGCAACTTTCAATCTGGTAATTTGAGCCTGATTGGTAAAATTGGAAGTGTTACAACTGACCCATGTCATAACTCTGGTCTCCCCTTTCCCTTCCCCTTTCCCTTCCCCTTTCTTTGATCACCAACATTATCATTATCAGGATTATCAGAATACTGGCAAATTGGTATCTTTTGTCAGACTATCCTGATCTTGAAAGCTTCAAATTTGGTCTCCCTTCAGCTAGGAAGCCAGGCTGTCAGTGAAAAACTGAAGAACATGTTTTATTTTTAAAAGGTGACATTGTAGCTTTGCAAGCAAAATTGCTTGCAGTTAGCATCCTGCTAGCCAGTAGATTGTCCTGTCTTGTTGATGTGTCCCTGGGCAAGATTAAAATGTCCCCTGTCCCTCTGGACTGGAATACCATCTACTGTACATGTACATTCAAGAGCATGGAACATGTCTTGTGTTGGGTTGCCATTACATCTCCACCAGCCTTTGGCTGTCATGCCTCTTCTTCCATTTTCCTCCGGCACCCTTGTCTGACCTGATGATATATGCCCAGTGTCAGGGTTTAAACTATGACCTATTAGTGGTGATCAATGATCACAAGGCACTATGTGTCATCCTGTTTGCAGAAGCTGGGGTGTACTGAAATTGCACCCCGTTCACCCTGTTGGCAGTATGTGTATACATAGAGGATGGAATAGAAGGATTTGGTTCAAAATCAAAGTAGTATTGTCTTGATTTAATGGGAAATTATCATCATTATAATAAAAATGAGAAACTCCATCCATTCTTTATGCAATGGCTGTTTCCCATTGTTACTGTATGGCAAGTCTATAATTTGCAGTCAATCAATGTGCTTTATGTAACTATTATTCACCCTGAGGCATTAGTACCTGATACTTGATAAATACATTTTAATCTATCAGATACTTAAAGACACTTAAAAGTAAAGGAAATTCTGTAACAAATGTCATAAAATGTCTAAACACTGTTAATAGAGAGATACAGCATGCTGTACAGTGAATATGTTTTGCAGAACTGAATGCACAATGGAACGTGTCAGGCAAGATGTAGCTAATATAACTGGATTTTCCAGGACCTCAGGGCTGGCAAAGCTTTCTTCATACCACAGAGATAGATGAAAAATCAACAAATGGAATAATTTTAGCTGCAGGGTTCAGCACTACTGAGGAGCCGCATGTGGAGGTTGTTTGTGCAGCAGTCAGGTGGACACAGGCAGATTTGCCGGAACCTTATGATGGAAAATGCTCTCCCAGTCCCCACACAATCGCATCGACTGATTGGCCTGCGACCTGTGTGTGCAGGGGCTTCCCATGAAAGGTTTACGGACAGTAAGAGGTAAATGTTTTAGGTCTTTGAGTATTCAAGGGATTCTGGGTAGGTGGAATGTTTGCTACAGGATTGGGAAGGTAGAGATACAATATATAGATAATAGAGTGAAAGAAATGAAGGCTTAAATCACCAGCATCTATAGGAGGTCGACAACAGTATGGATGTCGGTGTGTTACCAATGGCTTTCACTTTGTGCAAACCTATCACAAATGCTGGGGAAGAGGAGGGCCTATTACATGCTGTAACTTAAGTGAATGGTTAGGTTTAACCTTAAATTAAAGGTAGATCTAGGACCTGTGGAATCCTGAATATTTGCAAGGCTTATTTTGAAGCACAACTGTGTGTGTGCACAATTGCTTTGCTTGTACCAAACAAGTAAAGTCAGGGTTCTGAGGGTGCTATAATGCTATCAAGGAGTGAACCTTAGCATTCTTAACCCTCGTAATGTACTTAACCCTCGTAACGTACTCCGGGTCAGAATGACCCAAATCACTAGCTTTTGTGGCAGATAGAAGGCGCTAAACCTAATTTTACAGCTTAC
>JAODUG010058988.1:6565-32594 GCA_027564795.1 Aphredoderus sayanus
TGTCCATGTTGGTCTTTTTTCTGCCCAAATGAAATCGGACTTTCAGAATATGAAGACATTGTTGGGCATGTAATGCCTCTGATAGCAGGGCTGGGTGACAAAATGATCCATAAACTTGGCTTCCAGCGTTTGCCACCTCCTGCTAAAGTGCTGGATAATCTGTCAGTGTTGTCAACGATTGCACAGAAAATGGATGATCCAAATAAAGACGAAGGTTTCAAGAGGAAGTTATATAATACTTACGGATACATGCAGAAACACATTTCCAAATTCAGTGAGATTTCAAAAGACAGGCCTTGGCTGTGGGCACACAATAAGTTTGTTTTACCTAACGAGCTGGTTCTAGACTACCCACCTAACCTAGATCTTAGTTCTTACATTAGGAAGGTGCCAAAAGACTTTATACCATATGAGAAGCTGCTCAGGGAGTTGGGGGTGAGACCATTGCTTTCAGATGAAGAAATAGTTGGCATTCTTCATCATATCAGGGAAACCATTGATGGAAGGGGGCATCCATTTGCAAATTCCACTGAGCTAAAACTCTCAATAGACATTCTTACCTGGGTGTGGAGAGAGAAAAAGACCATTAAAGATGATATCCCTGTGCCAGTTTCACAGGGTGAACATTTTACCCTTAAACCACTGTCTACAGCCGTCTTCTGTGATGTAAGCAAAGATGGACTGCTGGAGCTCAGTCAGGAAGAGTTCTATGTAATTCATGATGAAATATCTAAAGCAATTGCTGAGTGGCTCAGCATACCTCTTCTCAGTAGGCGAATTCTTAAACCAGAATTGGTACAATGTGGGCAGTCAGAACCAATAACTTTGAGGATAAGGAACATTCTGAAGGAGTATGATGAAGAAAATGACCTCTTCAAAGAGCTCATTCAAAATGCTGAGGATGCCAGAGCTAACACCTGTAGGTTCATGGTGGATTTCAGACAACACAAAGATCCTCTGGAAAGTCTAATTGACCCCGGCATGGCTGTCACACAGGGTCCTTGTCTTTGGGCATTTAATGATGAGCTCTTCTCAGAGGATGATTGGAAAAATATTGTTAAAGTAGGGTCTGCCTCAAAAGAAGACATGGTGGAGAAAATTGGCAAATTTGGACTTGGATTCAACACAGTGTTTCATGTGACAGATGTCCCGTCTATCCTTAGTGGAAATAATCTCCTCATACTTGACCCAAATATAACACACTTGAAGAAGCACATTAAAGGCAGCACAAATCCTGGAATTAAGTTGGACCTCTCACAACAGCGACTCTTTAAATGGTTCCCTGGTCAGTTCAGACCATACGAACACATTTTCAATTGTAATTTCAATTGTCAAAGCAATCCTAAACCCTACCCAGGCACACTTTTCAAACTACCTTTCCGAACACAAGAAGAGGCTCAGAATTCACAAATATGCTCAAAGATATATGACAGGCACAACATTATCACTTTCCAACAGCACTTCACCAACAACTCGCAAACTCATCTGCTCTTTCTGAAGAGCATTAAGACACTATCCCTTGAAAATATTGTAGTAGATGCCTTAACTCCTCCAAGAGATGACCAAATAAATACAGTTTTCACAGTCTCAAAAGTCACTGTGAGTACAGTTAAGATTCCAAATGACATATGGGCATCAAAACAAAAGCAGGCCCTGAAAACATTGATGAATGTTAATAAAAAATGCAAAGAAGTAATCGACTGTGACATAATTAGAATTGATGAAATAAAGCAACAAGATCACAAGGACATTTGTGTCCAATCCTGGCTTGTATACAATTGCTTTGGAACAGAACAGTCATTGGAAATGGTAACAAACAAACAAGCCCAATTCTTTTTGCCTATTGGGGGAGTTGCTCTTCCCTTGCATACTAATACAAAAACTGGGAAATGGGTTGCATCTAAAACCACACTTGTTGGACAGACCTTTTGCTTCCTTCCTCTTTCTATTCAGACTGGTCTCCCTGTTAATGTGAATGGGTCATTTGCTGTTACATCCAACCGAAAAAGCCTATGGGAGAGTGGAGTGAAACACACCTGGAACAAAGCACTTCTCCAGGATCCAACTACAAAAGCATATATCACAGCGCTCTTGGAATTAAAAAATATGTCTGAAAAGAAGGAATTGGAAAATTACTGCTACCACACCTTCTGGCCCAAAAGAGAGGAAGTGAGTGAAATGTTTAAAACTTTGGTGGATGCTTTCTATTGTGCTGTTGCCGAGCAATCTGTTGCTCCAGAGCTTTTTAATGATGGCAAACATTGGTGTTCAATAAAAAATGCCATATTCTTACATCACAGCATTGAAGAGGATGAGCACATTGGTGTACTTGCAATGGAGGTGTGCCAAAACCATTCCACCACACATAAATGTGTTGTTTCTCTGCCAATGTGGGTGAGAAATGGCTTTGAAAAGGCAGGCTTGACCAATGTTCTGCAGAGCAGAATGTGGAACTGGGAAACCTTTTACCAAGAAGTTGTCTTTAGCAAACTGAACACCATTGACCATGAAACTAGAAATGCCCTTGTGCTGCATGCTATTGACCTTAATCACAATGCAATTGACAAACTACTGTTAGAATATCAGTGTGTCCCTACACAGGATGGAAAGCTTCAGTATATCCAGAAGCTTGTAAATCCATCAGGAAAATTAGCCTGTCTATTTGAACAAGAGAAGGGACGCTTACTTGGGGGGACCAAAAATGACTTCTGTTCTCCCAAAAAGATTCAGCGTTTGATGGACCTGGGAATGTTGAATGACCATCTCCCATTGGAAGAGATAATTGACAGAGCAGGCACGATCACCAGGATTTGGTGTCATGACAAAATCAAAGCATATGAACATTTGAAGTGCATCCTTGATCTCATAAGAAGTCCCCTGCATGACAAACACTCGCCTTTATGGGAGGCACTCAAGAATACTACATTCATTCCAGCATCTATGGGTACAATGGTGAAACTTTATAGGCCAATTGATGTTTTCAGCGAAAAATGTTCCTTTCTTGTGAGCATGACACAACCTGTGTTGGATCATTCCAGTCTGAAAATACACAGTGATGATCCTGTCCTCCAGATTTTAGGAATTTGTGAAAGGCCATCACCCGAGACAGTGCTTCAGCAGTTGCAAGAAGCTTGTACACAATCACAGTCCTACCATAAATTTATGCTTCATGATATAGCACAAGAATGCTATAAATATTTAGATATATGCCTCCAAGATTCTGGGAATTCCAAACTTATTTCAGAGAGGGCACACTCATTCCCATTCATTCTTGTTGGTGACACATTTGTACATGTGAAATCTGTGGCACAAAATCAGGAATTTGAAGCTAAGCCATATCTCAACTTTCTTCCAGTAGTCTTCACTAGCTTTGAGAAACTCTGGAAATGTGTGGGTGTTGAACAGAAATTCACAGTCAATCAGTTTCTAACTGTACTCCAGACATTACATGACCTACATGGCAACAACCCTCTTCCAGAACCTGACTTGACAATTTGCCTTACAATTCTATCAAGAGGGCTGGCTGCGGCCAAACAGACAGATGTCAATGACTGTCTCATACCCAATGTAAATGGTGTTCTACAACATGCAAGCACACTGTATTTCAATGACAGCCCATGGATGGAAGTCAGTCCAGGAATCACATTATGCCATGAGAAAATTCCACGAGTAACTGCTTGTCATTTTGGAATTAAAACGACCAGGGACCAAACTCTGACAAATCACTCAATCTCACAATTTTCCTTTGATTTTGAACAGCATGAGAAGTTAACTGTTCGAATTAAAAGCATTATTTCTGCCTATCCAGCAAAGAAAGACATCCTGAAAGAGCTTATCCAAAATGCTGATGATGCAGAGGCAACAGAAATCCACTTTGTTTGGGACAAAAGACAGCATAGCACTGAAAAAACATTTGGTGAGAAGTGGAACCAACTGCAAGGTCCAGCACTATGTGTATACAACAACAAAACTTTTTCTGATGCAGATCTGGCAGGCATTCAGCAGCTAGGCGAAGGCGGAAAACACAACATTACAGGAAAAACTGGAAAATATGGCGTTGGATTTAACTCAGTTTACCATTTGACTGATTGCCCCTCTATTTTAACTAGAGACGAATTACTCTGCATTTCTGATCCCAATAAAAAATATATTGTAGACAAACCACGTGCTGGCTGTGGTTATATGCTCTCTAATGTTTTTAAAGAGACATACATGGAGGTATACAAATCATTTCTTCCAGATGTATTTCCTCTCAAAGAAGGCACCATGTTCAGATTACCTCTAAGGACTGGTGATATGGCAAAGTATTCAGAAATATCAAATCAGGCAATCACTGACCATGACATGAGGGAGTTGTCCTCCGTTCTTTCTGAAGACCCTGAAGGTTTGATTCTGTTCCTGAAAAACATCAGAAAAATACAATTTCATGTAATAAATGAACAGTCAGACAAACCCCAAACAATCTTCATGGTTGAAAAATGTATTCCAGAGAACAGCAATGACAAAAAGAAAGATTTCAAAAGGTGTCTACATAATGCACTGCACGGTGATAAACCAATATCACCGCATCAGACGATATATGACGTTAAGATTTCAACTTCTGATAAAAAGCAGAGTGAGTGGATTATTGCTGAACAGTTTGGCTCATTTCAAAGCATGCTTGAAGGAGGAATGAACCAGGTCTGTAAGGTTCCCCAGGCAGCACTGGCTGCATGCTTGAGCTGCAGGCCAACAAAAAAGTTCATTGGAGGAGCCTTTTGCACACTTCCTCTGCCTGGACAAACTGGACTGCCAGTGCATGTTGATGCAAACTTTGAGGTAGACTCATCTAGGAGGGACTTGTGGAAAGAAGATGGCCAAGGTAAGAAAGCTATTTGGAATGAAATGTTGAAAAACAACATCATAGCACCACTTTATGCTTGCCTCCTTCATAATGTCCGCTGTAATGCTTCAGAAATGAAGAAGTCTTTCACAGAGCTTCGCAAACTGACATATTACCTTGATGTATCCTATCTGCGTTTTTTTCCCATTAGATCCGAAGACATTGCACCAGACTGGCATGGCATGATCAATGAGGTTTACAGATCAATGAATGAAAAAGCCCTTGATGTTGTTCCAGTGATGAAAAGTTCAACCAAACAAAAAGGTTCCATATCAAGAAGAGTGTTTACTCTCAACTGGTGTGACTTACGAGAGACTGAACCAACAAATGAACCCCACTTGACAGACCTTGAAAATGGTTTGAATACCATTTTGCAAGAACTTGGAATGAAATTAGTTCCTGGTTCCACACAAATGGAAAAGATTTGGAGTAGCTTCAAAAGCGCTGGAATTAAAGTGAAAACAGTTAATCCTTCAGCTGTAGGAAATTTCTTACGAGAAAAACCACTCAATGACTTAACTCAAACTGAGATGGGCTTACCTTTACCTATCCATAAAACTCTGATCAAAGATGAAAAACGATGTCAGCAGTTGTTAAATTTCTGTTTGAAAGATTTAGAAAACAATCTCACAAACACTGATGAACCCTGTTCAATAAACAGACTTCCATTACTTCTAACAAAGGACAAAATCCTCAGAGTGTTTGATTCTAACCATCCCAAAATGATTTCAATAAATCATGGCTTGTTCATTGGATTTGAGGAGAACTTTGTTGATTTTTCCACAAACAACCCCCACACTGATGTTCTTCAAAAAGGGAACTTCGTCAAAATTCTAACAATATCCAGTGCAGTTGATTATTTGAAGCCTATAGTTAATCACCTTTTGCAAGACTGTGAGTTTGATCCACTTTGTTGCCTTTTTGTTCCAAACAAGAACATTGAGAAGTGGTTGCAAGAACTTTGGAGGTTTTTTATAAGTCACATCAGACAGACAAAAGAGGAAAATAACAGTGCATTAAAAACCGTTAAGGAGCTCTTCTGTGAATGTTGTATATTACCTGTTGTGTGTCCAAGGTTAAAAAAGAAACACTTTCTCCAAAAAATGAAGGACATGCACACTGTCATTCACTACAGCAATGAAGGGGACATTTCAGACATTCTTCTTAAACTTGGCCTAATGAAGCTTAACTTTTCATTCTTCCTTGAGATGGATAGAGACATACATTCACATTTCCGAAATGAACTTTTGAACACAAGTGATAAAACTTCTGTTTTGGACCAGGTTTACAAACAAAGTCATGCAGAGTTTTACAAACTTACCAAGATTGAGTTGAATGAGCTTCAGTGCTTTTTACAGTCTGGAGTAGCCACATCCGAAGACAAACTACAGTATGAAAAAAAGCTAAAATCTTTGCCAATATTTGAAACAATTGAAGGCAAGCGAGTGAGTATTGATGGACCTCAAGAGGTTTTTATCCTCAACATAAGCTCTTTTTCAGTGACCACTTTTCCAGAGTTTTTCACACTCCCTGAATGCAACAGCATTTTTCTAACATACAGTCTGGAAAACAAGAGTCTATCAGAGAACTTGAATATCCCAATTCTAACTGATTTTGAGTGTTTTATGAAAATCATTCTGCCAGTTCTACACAAATTCACAGAGAGACAGATTCTGAAGTGTATCAAAATGTTGCTGTTACTGCAAAATAATCAATGCTACTATAAGTTTCGGGATGAGATAATGCGTTCAATGAAGGACATGAAGTTGATTTGTGGTGCCCATGGAGAAATAGAGATGGCATCATACTACTATCATGAGAGCATAGAGTTGTACAGGATAATGTTGCCTAAAAAAAAATTTGTGCCTCAAAATGTTTGGGATGAATTGTGCAAGGGAGAAGGCATACACTACCTTACCCAAAAGCAGAAAGTAATAACTTTGCTTAAAGATCTGGGAATGAAACATACGGTGTCAAAGGAGGAAATAATACAGTTTGCAAAACAAATAGAATTGGAGTCAAAAGGAACTTTTGGATATGACAAGATGGTGAAAAAATCAACTAAAGTGTTCACAGAAGCCATTTCAATTGCAGAACAAGATAAACAACATGATGACAAAAACCTGCTGTTATGCTTAGCTGACATAAAGTTCATTTTCCCAATGAAAATAAGAAAAAAACTATGTAGTTTTCACCATCCATTTGCTGTTAAACCAGATATGGTTGCGATCAGAGGATCTTTGATTGAAGGCGAGCCTCAGCATCAAGACTTGATTTGGACCTCTATGGCAATAATACAATTACCAAGTGGCAGATCACAGCAGACAATACAAATGTTACAAAATGCAGGAGCATTTGAAATCCCCCCTGAACAGTCTGTCATGGAAAACATGAGCAATATCTGTCACACAGCTTGTCTGAGAAAAAACTTAATCAAAACACGTGCTTGTGTGTTTCGTTATTCTTACGCCTATCTTCAATCAAAAACCTTTAATAGTCAACCATTGACTGACCTACCTGTCATATTAGTTGAAAATGACACAAAACTTGTCAAATCTGAACACACGTGTCTTTTCCTTCCTGACGAAAAGGCTTGCAGGCCCTATTTGTACAGCATTCCTCCACAGGATGTCATATTTGCCAAGTTCTTCAAAGACATTGGTGTAAATCAGATAGCATCTGTACTGCAATACTGTAATGTACTTACTGCAATTCATGAAGAATCTTGTGATAAAGCAACACTCCAGGGAAATCAACAGAAAACTGTCAAATATGTTGTGCAGCAGTTATTTAAACTCATTACAAATGAAACTGAAAGAAAGGCTGCTATCAATCTTTCAAAGATTTTGTATCTTCCTTCAACCGATGGAAAATTATATCAATCCACTACTCTATATTATAATGACACAGTGTTCCAGGCAAGGGTAGAAATACCACTTCAGACCAAAGTACAGCTCAGTGCATGCCATTGGGACAAGGACATTTACAAACATTGTCATTCTCTGAAGCTGCTGCCTGAAGATGTTCGACCAAAAATGCTGTCTCAGTACATTGAAGAGAAATTGGATGAATCGGGCATGCAGCGTTGTGACCATGGAGATAACTGTCAATTTCGTGGATGGTTTCACAAACATCTCAGCTCTATAGCCTTCAGACATGGACTTGTCTGCCTTATTAGGGATCAGTCTCAGTGCAAGACAACACAAGAAGAAGCATTTGACATGTACCATCAAGCATTTGACAGGATTGAGATAGCCTGCTGCTTGAGTGTTGAAACAAAGCTTTGGTTTGGTCAAGAGCCACTACATGATACAGTTGCTCAAACTGATGTGTATGTCAAAAAACAACAAAGTTGCACCTTTTACTTAAAACACAGTGATGGCATAGATGTTAAAGTGATACATAAAATCACAATGGCCCTGACAAAAGAGATAAATTATCTTTTGGGTAACAACATTGACTCAAGACGCCTACCTGTACTTGGGGAACTTCTCATGTGTGACAGCCTGGAGGAAGTTCAGAAAACTCTAGCCGAGAATGAGATTCATGACAGTGTTGATAGCGAGAGCTTCCTTAATCCACCAGATCCTGGAACAGCTATACCTGAGGAGTGGCATGACTCACTTGATATGAACATCTTGAACAACTTTGAAGAAGGTGAATATGTTGGCTATTTTACTAATGAGGAGTACATTTATGCAATTATTGTCAAACAAATACCTGGGCCTACTGGACCGTATTCATGCAGGTACATGATACAGGTTGGCCAAGATAAGCACATTGAAGTTAGTGCTCTTGACCTGTATCAGTTTAAACGGGAAACAAAGTCAAAGCAGGGAAAGAAGGCTGAGGCAACTTGCATGAAGCAGCAGCAACCAGAAAGCTCAGAGCAACATAGTTCACTGACACTGTCAACAAGTTCCTCCTCTAGAAGGTCTCCAACTAAGAGATCTAAAAGACCTATAGCTGCATCTCTTGAGGAAGCCAAACAGGAAATAGATACAAATTTGGCACAGATATGGACTTTTTCTGAGGAGGAGAGACAAAAAGCTATCAAACGACTCTACCTTAGATGGCACCCTGACAAAAACCCAGACAGCCAAGAGCTTTCCACAGAGGCATTCAAGTACTTGCAGAACAAGATTGATGAGCTCACAAAAGGAAAAACCTCAAACACTTCTAGCCCTAAGTGGAACCCAAATTTTAGAGACTTTTACAAGCAGTGGAATCAGGAGGCCAGGCGGCACAGATGCGGCCGGGAGAGATTTAATAGAGACAACCATTCACACACATATAACTTTTGGGCACATCATGGAAATGTCCCACAGCCAGACAGAGAGGAGGCCCAGCGGTGGTGCAGACAGGCTCGCTGTGATCTCAATGCAGCTTCCAAAGACACTGGAGGTGGGAGCACAGAGTGGTGCCTCTTCAAGATCCATCAGGCAGTGGAGAAATCTCTAATAGCAGCAGAGTACAAGAGAAATGGGAAGCATCCTACGCACATCTCCATCTCATTCAGTGCTGCAAGAGTTGCCACTTACAGTCAACAGTTAAGGGATCTACCTCACATTGTGGCCCAGCTAAACTTGCTGGGAGTTGATGCAGAAAAGACACAATATCCTAACTGTCACCCAACTCCCTACATTCCCAATGAACGGTTCAAGTCAGAAAATGAAATTCCAGCATGTACAATTGCATCAAAATTATTAACTACAATAGAGGCTTATGTTGGTTAGGGATTGAATGTGCACATGTTAAACATCTGACATGATCTTCAGCTGTATTGTGAAATTAAATGAAAATTTGGATCAGAAGGATGGAATATCCCAAAAGTTACCCATCTATTTACAGTACATTCTAAATGAACAATTTGGTTCAGCGAATGACATTTAAATGTAGATCTAGAAATAGGATGATATATTTTGAGTTATGTAGAGCTATTTCTTAAATATAAGGATTTACAAGTGTCATTAAACTAAGTTTAAAAAGGTTTAGATCTTATTGTTAAAATATTATTTTTTGTTGTTAAACGCTTTTATGATAAATGTTCAATGCAGATATGCATATTTGGTTTTTGTTATTGGTTATGATAATAAATGGAATCATTGGAAAATATACTTATTTTCAGAAAAATGTGTTTAGCTAAAACAGGTAAATACTTATATACACATCATTTATATTATCTATAGTTTTGATTATTAAATCAGTGTGTGATTTGCATTTCTGACCTGTTTTTTTTAAGTGCCTACTGGGTGTAAAGTGTGTTAACTAACTCCATCCAGGTATACAAAACATTATGCTTAATTGTTTTTAGTAACATGAAAATCTTACAACGTAATATGTTGAGGTTCCATTAAAAACAAACATCTCAAGTTATAATCAATGTTTTATTATTTTAGAAATCATGTTATGAAAATAATGACAACTAATGTGGGGAAAATGTATCTTTCCACATGTTAGCAAACAAGAGTACACTCTGGAGTATGTGAGATCTCATTAGTCACAGGAACAGTCTTGTCCTTGTGGTTGGGGGAGAGGAGGGGGGGGTGGGTGCTTCAGCATGTCCTCCGGTAGTAGCACCTTCTCCATGTTTGATAAAAATATTGTTTCCAAGTTTCTATGAAGGTCTTTCCATTTGATTTCTTCCCTATCCCATGTAAAACCACTTAAAATCTTTAGTTTATTAAGGGACGTGTTCATATTTACCAGATATGAACAACACAGAGCCAAGCGTCTTTCTGTTGAAACCTCCATTACTCTCCATCTGTTAATAACTTACACACAAAACCTGTACATACTTACAGTAGGCTTGCTGCCCGTTTCAAAAGTGGTGTGCACACATTACCAATTGGTATTTTACAAGTCTTTATAGCAAGTGTGAGATAGGTGTTAATGAAAACATTAAATACCTGTCTCATACAGTACATGCAAATCATGACATGTTAAAGGTAAGTGCCCAGTGGCACCATGACAAATGTTGACAGTCTGCACTGAACTCATATTGGCCTCAATTTCTGCTGTAAAGAACAGGACTTAAAATTATAAAATAATGAGATACAAATGCATCGTCAAACAAATCCAGCGACTGCTAATTCTACCACTGTCTAACATGGTAAAACAGAATCAAGACGAGCCAGGCTTGTGAAAAATAATTGTAAATCAATTTAAAGCATTTACACAACATACTGTTCCTTGTATTGCATTTTGTTCAGATAAAACATTGTAAATATTTTCCATAACATCTTCAAAATATGTGTAGGACCACAGCAATGCAGAACGGAATATAGTTTGGGATGTAGTGTTACACGCTTACCATGAAGAATGAAAGGCAAAATAGGATGTTTTAATTTGAAGAGAAGAGTACTTCCAAATAATAAGCAACTTATTTTGCTACTAAGATTTTCCATCTCATGTACATTATGAAAATTACTTGGCAGCACACAAACCAACTATAACAAACCCCCCAGAAAAACAACACAGGGGTTTTGTCTGAGGTTGTCTGATTCAACGTTTTGGTACCATGTGCAAAAGTGGCAATATCATATAGTAAAATGACAAATTAAAAGATCGGCGATCTCACAGAACAGTATCGTTTTAGTTTTTACAACAATCTGCATATGAAATGTCCTTTGCTCAAATATGCATTCTGCCATTCACACAAAACCAATCACCTGTCAAACTTATCGTTTCTGGGGCGATGTAGAGTAGATGAGATGAGAGAGAAGATAAGAGTTGCACATGCTCTGTGTGTTCTTGTGTCCACTTATCCATGTCGAGATTAAACTCACGCTTCCTAGCCTGAAATGACAGACCCACCTATCCCCCTCCAATCAATACAATCAGCCCCAGGGACAAGTGGCCCCTGCTCACATGTTATAAGCCACATAAATGGGGTCCAGCTGGTCAGCCAGGAATCCGTCCCTCAGATGCATACGTTGTTTCTCCCCCCGGGAGTTGATGGGAATCACCCCCGGGTCGACCACCACCACCACCCCAACGATGAGGTAGTGCTCCTCCAGAACCACGTTGGTGACCAGAGCCACCAAGTCCAGAGCCTCCTGCTCAGAGCCCTCCAGCTCCACCACAACCACCAGCAGGTTGGTCCATGTAAACACCGCACTATAATAAGATTAGAACAAATGCTTCAGTAATCCCAGCATTTATGACTTCAAGCAAAGACATGGCTAAAAGCTGCTGTATGACAGAATGCACTACCAACCAGGTAACAAACCCAGAATTAAGTTTCTAAAAGCTGTCAAACTGAAAAAAACGAGCCTGTAAAGGAGTCATTACATGAAAATTTTGTTTTTCTTGTTTTTGAAAATAGCTGTGTTGATGAGACGTACTGGGCCTTTAAAAGTAGTAGTATTAGTTACCTTCCTGGTCTGTAATGGCCATAGAAGGAAGAGAATTGGATAAGCAGGTGATTTAGAAAGTGCATACTTATAGAAGCTCATCATAGTTTGTTTGGTAACTCCCCTATTTACTTACGGCCTGTATCCACCTGTGGCGAGGTAGTGGGGGAATTCTTACCATTCAGCTATGCTCTTGTGAGATCGGATGACAGAGGTCTCGATGTCAATAGGATGATACCTCATGCCTCTGAGCTCCAGGGTCTCGTCGAGAGAGCCCACCACATAGAGGGCGTCATGACGCTCTACAACACACACAGACACGCACAGTCTTGATATCTCGTAAAAAACCCACTGCTATTAGTTCAACTGGTGTCATCTACTGAGCAGTAATCGACTAGCAGCGTCTATCACAGTCATTACCTCCGCTGGCATCGGTGAGCTCAGTGCGCCTCAGAAAGCCCAGGTAGCCTGTTCTCGCCCACACAGTCTGTGTGTCCCCGAAACTCAGCTTGGTGCTGAAGTGGTCTGCATGTAGCGCCTCCTCACCGTAGACGGTGTAGTACCCTGTGGCGTTGTGAGGGCTGCTCACCCAAATCTGGTACAGTTGGAGGAAAACACCTGAATGCACAGCAGGCCTACGGCATGGTCACACACGCAACACATTACATTGCAGATACCACCGTATAAGCCAGCGTTTCTCAATCCTGGTCCTGGACACTGCTATATGCAACACAGTGGCAGTAGGGTCTCAAAATTATTTTAACATTTAACAAAAAAGGTCATTTTTAATTTGGCTCTTGCTGTCACAGTTTGGTTCTACTATGTTTGGACTTGCTGATGTTTACAATGGTTCTAGTTACAGTGTTTCACCAATCCTGGAGTAACACTGTCCTGTATGTTTTAGATGTCTTCCTGCTACAACACACCTGATTCAAATTAATGGTTCATTATCAATCTCTGCAGAAGCCTGATAACAACCCATTCATGTGAATCAGGTGCGGTGGAGCAGGGAGACATCTACAACATGCAGGGTAGTGGTACTCCAGGACCTGGATTGATAAATGCTGTTCTAGTAAATGAATTTGTTTTGACGTTTAAGAAATGTGGTTATGCTCATCTGTAGTGTATGTATTTCTTAATCTAGGGTTTGGTTTTAATATGTACTGTGTGTTTGTTGCTTCTTATTTTTGGTATTTGTAATTATCACTGAATGTATTGAGGTTGGGCCTTTCTAACTGTAGGCAAACATTGCTTTAACCCTCATGATGTCCTCTGGGTCAATTTAACCCAACTCACTAGCTGTTTGTGGCAGATAGGAGGCGCTAAACCTAATTCTACTGCTTACACAGACATATGATGTGCAGTGCTGGCACAGCAAGGTGTGAGTTTGAAACCCAAGGACAACAGGAGGGTTAAAAGGCACGAAAAAACTAACAAATACATAAAGGAATAATTAATAAAGATGTAAATACACTCAGCAATGACAATTGAAAAACACACAAATCATACACAATCAGATGGCACTGCGAGGTGGCCAAATATGAGATTTCTGAGTACATCACGAGCGTTAAGCTATTACTAGCGTGCGTCAGACATAATGTTAAACAGCAAAGAGGTAAGGTTTGGGATTTGAACACACAATCTCTTATACATCGAGACAGTTACCATAACCTCTAGGCCAAACTGTTAGTATGACAGTGAAGTGTCATAGAGGTTTAGGTGGAGTGAGTAGATGTCTCACTCTTAGTAAATTTGAAGATTAAACATTGTTTACAAATGTCTGAATATGTCATATAGAATACTGTACATTCCAAGAATATAAAATGCCTGCATTAAAATTTGGTAAGAACTGAGAGATAAGTGTGTGTAGGTTCCGGGGTGTGGGAGAAGTTAGGTGAGAAGAAGTTGAATAATAATACTAAAGGGATTGATGAAGAACGTGAGTGGGCTAAAGATGTAGAAGAACGTGAGTGGGCTAGCCACTAGCTAGCCCACAATAACAATACAATCATACACAATCAGATGGCGCCTTCTGGTGGTTCAAGGCGATATTGTAAGGACATCATGAGGGCTAGGGACAAGTCCGTAAATTATTTTCAGATTTGGAATGTTTTCTCATCTCAACTTTGTGCTGTGCATTTTCATATGATCGTAACAGCATAGAATATTCTTCATAGTTCTATCAATAAAATCTGCTTGTTGCATATTGGTTCTAAACCTTTTATTCTTCTTGACACAAACTAATATCTATTGTCCCACACCGGTGCTTGGTGAGCTCCATGGCATGGGTAAATAACCCTTCTCTGGTGAGTTTAATTTCACTACACTACACAATGGAAATTTGGTATTGTTTTTCCAATGAAACTCCCATGTGAAATTCTCATCACTGTTTGACCAACCTCTCCAAGATGGGAGTCACCCAAAGGGCCCTTCGTCTCTGTGTTGGCAATGATCACTTTCACTCCTGGGAGGATCTGGAGGAAAAAACAACGCTACTTAACTAGGGTGGCAAGCAACGCGAGGTGGCATCCTGGGAATGTCAATCAACAGCTATGCAATGTTCATCCTCTATAATAATGGGTATAAAATGGCCATCATCCACTATCAGAATACACCAGATTCTGATAACTAATAATGTATGTGTGACAAATTTCAGGTCTCAAAGTTATGTATGCATTCAGTTGCTTGTTTATGTTCCGCGAGGAAGGTGTATCTTTAATCAGTGAAAAAAACTCATTTTCACTGTTTATACACATGACAATCATTATATTTTTACAGCACAGTTACAAAAATGTCAGCAATGTTTATGTAAAGGTTCAAACGAATATGATACGCTTGGTTCACAAGCAGAATATTTGTATAGCTTCAGTCCAAAAGTATGCAAAGTTTATTAATGTGTTTTACTCATTATCAATTAAATATTGCACACAAGTCAATAGGGCATGTCCAGTATTTGCATAGTCAATGGTTTGAAAAAATAGGTTCCACTGTACCGAAGGACCATAATTATCACTTTAGGATTTGTGCCACAATAATACCACTAAAGTGTTTGCGTTGAGAATGACCCACCTTCCCAGACTCCATCAGTGGTAAGCTATGTGGCGACCCTCTCTCCACAAGACGTACCCTGAAGAAGGTAAACGTATGGACTCATATCATCATAAACAAAAAGGCTAATATTACCAACTACATATTATTATGTACATTAATACAGAACGTACTTAAAATTAGATGAATACACATAAATAGTGACATACAAATGTAACATTTCAATAAAATGTTTCCAGTGTTAGTCTCAATGAACCACTGTATTCAATAGTGGGTATGTGCCTCAGTTGCGCCCCATACCTGTCATGTCGCAGTGCTCTCATATCCACATACACAGTGGTGGGGTCTGGTCCTGCTGTGCCCTACAGACATAGAAAGGGACATGAGCCTGTATCAGAACACCTCCACCCCCAACAGATATCACACACTGCCCCCTGGTGGGGTGGATGGGAAGTTCAGGCTGCTTAATATGCTGCTTCCCATTGAGCTGCTGATGAAGCAAAGTGGCAGCCACAAGCAAACCAGCCAGGCCAATATGATAGTCAACAACCACATAAACATAGTTACTGGCACTATTTGAAGAAAACTGCTCTACCAAATGCTGTACAGAGATCTATGACTTAATACTGCAAATTTACCAATTAAACCAGCCAAGACAATAGCTAGCATTGAATGCTAGCTCAGCCTCAGCAAAAGGGTGTAGGTTTCTGTTTAATAACTGAGGCATGAATGTGTCTAGTCTATTAATATGTAGTATTTATAGTGTTTTCAAAAAAGCTTTATCCTGACTGTTTGAAATGTAAGCCTTGACCACTGCCTTATCTTACTGGACAGTAACTTTGGCCCCCAAACCACTGTATTACCACATATGTCCACAGAGGGTTGAAACACAAACACAAAACCTATATTTAACAATTGGTAAGATCACATGTGATAATAGCATGTAAAGCAATAGGCACTGCCAGCCATATACACATTAGTTTCAGCTAGTCCACAATACTAGTCCACAATACTTTGTGGAGTAATTTTGTCAGAGAGAAAAAAAGGTGCGTGAAACAGAGGTTAAGCATTTTTGAATGTCATGCAGAAAACAAACAAACAAACAAACAAAACACGTATGTACCCAGCGGCAGCTCAGTAAGCAAGCAGCCCTACATATCACACAGTACCTGCTCAGCTAGCTTCCCTAGCCTGTTGGGCTGAGGAGAGGACAGAGCAGAGACAGAAATGGAGAAATAGATACATGGACGCACATGCCCCCACACACACACACACACACACCAGTCCATACGGACACGTAGTATAGACAGACACACACACACATATACATGTATCCACAGAGAAACATACAAGTTCACCAACAGAATCCCCAGACAAACACCCCAACGAACAAAGAAAAGGAACAGAAAAGACAGGAGTCACAGAAAAAAAAAGTGTGAATAGTCAGACTTTGAAACTGAAGCTAATAGAACCAACAGATAAACAAACAAACAAAACAAAAATAATAATGCAACAACTATCGATAACTGGTGTGCTTTAGTTATATATTGCTAAAATGATAAACGTTTACCATACTATAAAAACTCTGGAATTGTGTGTGACAGAAGTACAAACGACTTACTAAAACGTAAAACATTACAACTGAGGATGTCTTTCAGGACTAATCCATTTACATGTTATTACACTGTAGATGCTATTTAAGAGATAATGTCTTTCGAGACACAGCAGTAAACGAGTATCATCATATGTCATTATTTCAACAGGAAGTTGCTTGCTGGACCTATACCAGCTTCTGACAACTGTACTAGTTGTAAAGTTGCTTTGGACAAAGGCGTCATGTTCTGCTGCCTGGTCCTCACCTGCAGGCAGACAGCCACGTTGACCCTGCAGCCAAAGGTGGTGCTGACAGCTCGCGGCGACAGCCCCAAGTCTTTGAAGATCTTGGAGAAGGACTGGGTGAGGGCAATGCGGGGCCTCTCCTCGGCCACCACCATGCACGTACGCACGCACGACAGGTTGACGTTCCGCAGCTGGACGTCAGTAGGAGGGAATGAGAGATAGAGAACGGTTTGGTTGGGGGGTGGCAGTGCCCTGGCTCCTTGGCAGGTTTGAATTAGCAAAGAGGATATTACACACACACACACACACACACATTAACAAATCAGTCTGCACATTTTTGGAGTTTGGATTTCTTACGATATTGACAATGTAATGAAATTCATCTACATGTCTGGTAACATGATGATAGCACGTGTAAAGACATTTATTTATATTATACAATTATATATCTAATATTGCTAATTGGTAAAATTATTATAATTCCTGAAGAATACAAACAAAATAGAGCAACAGAGTGAAGCTTCATTAAACTGTACCATGCTAATTATTGTCACGTATTAACTAATAACTAATTAATTAAATAATTGCAATATTCATAATTCATATTTGCAGTATGATTCCAAATTGAAACTATTGCCCATCCCTACCCATAAAACCCCACCTTTAATTTAACTTAATAAATTAAATGGTAAAAAATAAAATCTTAATATCATGTGACCCCTACTTTGGGAACCATCATATTTTTTTAAATACCGCCCCACCTTGAAGAGGTGTTTACAATTGAATTTGCTCTGGGATGCCTTCAATGTGGCCATAAGACCATGATAACAAGCATTTCTCCATTTCCAAAAGTTTCTCTCCCACTGTCCTCCGGGTCAAACGGACCCACCGTACTACCTTGTAGCGCCAGCAGAAGGTGCCAACCGCAGCCATGCGTCCCGTGGTTGGCGCCTTCTGCTGGCGAAACAAGGTAGTGCGTATGAAACCCGAGGACAGCGGGATGGTTAAGGCCAGACCTTCTGACCTTGGCTACCTCTGACCGACCCGGGGAGACTTACTGACCCGCAAGGCTTCTGTCTGCGAGCCGAGCCCTTTGGTGCACATCTCCATGACGGAATAGGAGCAGAAGGTGACTCGCACTTTGTACTGGCTGACCGCCGACAGCCACAGAGACGCGTTGCTCTCTAGTTCCAGAGGAGGCACCAGGATGGACTGGTGACCAGAGTACACACTAGAGACACACACAGTAGCATAGGGTTGGTGTACAGTGGTTCTCATAAGAGGTAGATGGTGGTTTGGGCTCTATGCTGTCACTGCAGGACAGTTAAGAAAGGCCATGCTGATGAAACGTAGAAGAGAGGTTAACCTTACATTAGCATTGTAGTGAGCTCAGAACCTCCACATACACATTCCTGTGTGTTTGTACCTGCACAGGCACCAGAGAGCAAAGCCCAGGCCACAGTAGGGGTCCAGGCAGATAGCGATCTGCCGGGAGGGGTAGAGCTCACACTGCAGTTTGATGGAGCGACACAAGGCACTAGTGGCAGCGTGGGACATCTAGGAGGGACGACATAAACGAATGGGAATGTGAATGAGGCAGATTAACAGGATACAGTGCGCAGCATGCAGACAGTGACTGCTGTGCACATCTAGAGCTGTGATACTGCCTCTCCTGATTGAATAAATCAAAGATCAAATCAAATAAATAATGTGTTTAATCTCACTATGCCTGAATATAAAAGTAACATAATTGTCTGCATGTTTCTGAGGTCATTATAGCGATATAATACATGCAAATAAAAAATTAATCAGAATAATAAAATGCATTGGTAATATATTTGTAAAATGTCAGTCATCAATGCCCATAATTACATGATGTAGCCTTGTTCTAAAAACACAGTATTCCATGAGTCTGTACATAATGCTAACTTGCCATTAACATCCCATATTTATAGAAGACAATAGACTAATATAGACAATAGAGTAATATACTTAAAGTATAATTAGTACACCGTAAGTGAAAAGCAATGGCCTCAGGCAGAACTAGCTAGTGTGTGTAGCTCCCTCTGCATGCTTCAGCAGTATGTCAGTGTACCTTGACCCCTGCCAGGATGCCTGTTGTAGACACACTGAAATCCAGGTAGGCCAGCATCTCTGGGGTAGGAGGCTTGTAGATCTGAGGGCTCTTCTTTCTGGGGAGGTCATCTGAAACAACAGGGTGAGAGGATATGGATTAAGCCTACATTCTGCAGGCAGGAAATAAAACTAGATCATCTCTAGGAACTAAATGAGAACATAATCAAGCATTGGCATTCAAGCTTGTTTTGGAGAGTCAAGCAACTCTCCCAGGATTACTTTTTTATTTATTCTTGCACAGTTATATAACTGACAATTAGGTAATTTAGCAAATCTAGACTACTCACTGACACTGCATATTGTTACTTCATAAATTATAAAAGGTGCATGGTTAGGCATCTTGCTCAAGGATGATGGACAGGTAGAGCAGCTTGTTGGGAAGCCAAACACCCTAATCCTTCCTGCTCCCTATTATTATAAACAATAGTCTATTATTGTAACTATAACAATAGGTGTATACATTTTAATGGTGGTTAGTTATGGATATGATATACTGTACAATATATTGATATTCTTTAGATATTGGTTATTAAAAAAGACCCCCACCACTCAGTTCATGACCCCCTAGGCTCAGAAATTGTGAAAACCACTGGTCTCAACTGTCAGTACATGTCTATACTGTCATATACATATTACATAATGTACATGTGTGAGTGTGTGTGTGTGTGTGTTCACCTGTGTCCACCACCATAGGCCAGCTCTTGACATCCACAGCTGCCGCCGCCTCTTTGGATCTTAACAACTTCATTATTGCTTGGGTGGTCAGTATACACACCGACTTACTGACCTAACACACACACAACCACACAGACACACACAACCCCACAGACACACAGTATGTTATTACCAGAATCTAGCTAGCTTGTCGAATAACACAATAATATAAGAAACCCACTCATATGTCCTAAACAACAACAAAGCACACTAAAAACTCCTGCAGAGTATACAGCGTTACCTCAACGATCATCTTGACGGTGGGCAGGGTGGTGGCCAGGTTCTGGGGGTGGGGGGGTCTGACAGTGACTGGGACACAGCCAGCATACAGGCAGCCATAGAAGGTGGCTATCAGGTCGATTCCTAGAGACAAACATTTACACTTCACCTGGCAGCCAATAATAGGTGGGACCTCCAGATGAGTGACAGGGGTGAGGCTAGACCTCCTACCTGGTGGGTATACTAGTGCTACATGGTCCCCAGTGTTGAGGCGTCCCTTCTCCGTCAGCGCCATAGCAACTCGCTCTGCCCGCTTGTGAAGCTGCAGGCAGGATGCTGTGTTTGCCACGGTGCCCTGAGTTAACACACACACACACATAATGAAGAACATTATATATGCCTGAATCATATTTTAATCCTCCTGGAAAGAGATTTAAAGCTTTTTTTGTTTTTATTAAAAAATTATTTAAAATTATTAGAAATGTATTAGTATGACATTATGAATTCAAAATTATTATTGGTGTTGAATGAGGTTTGGTGCCCATTTTTTATAATTAAGTATTGCTATCAAAAACTGTTGCATAATTGATAACAATTCAATCAACAAAAAATTATGTAGAACATTGATTTTCTCAATGTTTCAAAGTGACAGATACAAATAACAACAGTAGATAGCAACATAAGACCAAGGACTATTGTGAAATTTGGAAAGAATTACATTGTTCAAACATTTATTATTCTTTGCAAATCGTAATGATTAACAAATTAACACATATCGTGACTTCAGACCTATCTCTCCAGGTTGTTCCCTAGTAAATGTATAGACAGGTACCAGGTACCTTGGCATTAAGGACCAGGAAGAGAGGGTGGTCTGGCGTGGCCTGAGCTCTCCACTGGAGAACATCTTGCATGTAGAGGAACTATAGAGACAAGGCAGAAACAGGGGAAGTTCAGACAGATACATATGGATGGGTTAATGGCACAAGGCAGAGGTGACACACAATGGGAGCAAGTAGCATGCTTTGGAACCAATGAATGAACTGGAATGGAAGTTATATGGGTCAATGAGGGAGTGCAGTGGACATGAGATTGGACAGGGAGGTGTTATATATCAAAGACATCAGTACTCAGCTCCTTACCTGTGTGTAGGGGGAGGGGATGGGATGGGTGAAATGAGGAGGACTATCTACCTTACGTGCCTGGTCATTGTCCTCTAGCTGGGCCACATCTCTGCCACAGGCTTGGGCTATCCTCTTCCCTGCCACCAGGTTGCCCACTATCATAGAAGCGGGACCAACCTCTGTCCCACCAACACACAACAACATTAGCATAACTGTAAAGCTTACTAATACTGTTTCTGGTGCGGCCGCAATTAACACAGCCCTAACACGAAGAAAGTCAAAGAGGAAATTATTCTATACATTATTCTATACATCTGTGTGCGGTACAGTACATATGTGCTACATTTGCTGCAGTTTGGAATATGTCAATATTCTGCATTTAATAGCCTTCATGTTGACAACATGCTGTTTTCCAATTAAGATACGCTATGCTGCATTTACTGTATATGATTCAGTAGGTATGATTTAACAGAATGAAAACACAATGCATATCAATTTGTGTTTTATAGCATTTGACTCATACAGTATGTACTCAGCTAAATTAATAGACTATAAATACCTAGAGGTAAACAGGAATTGGAGAAATACAGATTTTTAGATTGTGTAGTCTTCTTCTAATTTAAGGCAGAACAATGTGTGCATGTAATAACAGTCAATGGGAGTGTTCTCTGTTTGGACCGACCTGGCTGCTTTTGCCGCGGCTTGGGAAGGTTAGTGACACAAGTGTGGGGGCACATGAGAACATTGCAGGGGTGCAGCGCCCCCTCCAGGAAGCGCTGTTTGGTCTCCGAGATGTGGATGCCACCCAGGGGAGCCTTGGGAAGTGTGTTGGCAGGAACCAATGCCAGGCAATACACCCCTACCTGGTGGATACTGTCTATCGCCTGGGTGTGGCCCAATCAGGCGTTTGTAAAGCACATAAAGCACAAGAGAGAGTGGGTAAGCGATAGCAACACCATTCCAACATTGCAAGCTCTGCCTCTACCATTTGCTTTGCTTTACATTATCGGTCTGTAAATTCTCTCAATTGAATACCACTTGTTAGTTGGATAGAAAACCACCAGGCCAATTAGCATTCAGGTGTGTAGTTCAGTTGGTGACAAACAACAATTAAGTAACATGATGCGCCACATGGTTACACAGAACCATCTGGGAAGTCGTCCAATGAATCTGTTTGAAAAAGGGCAGGCACTTTTAAAACATATTTGGCAGGTGTTTGGATGAACCATCCATCACCATCTATCACAAGCTATCGCTGTCTAATAACACCGAAACCATGCCCGCAGCTGGCAGTACGACGCAGATTGGTCTGACCCACTAGTGCACGTACTGGAAGACTGATACCCAATTCGCCATGGGAATATCAGTCTAGAGAGGCAAGCAATCCTTTCAATTCTGTCTGGTAAACCTAGTGTGTGACCAATCAGCGTCGTACTGGTAGCTACGGGTGTGGTTTCGGTGTAACGATGGCGAAAGCGACTCGAAAACAACAATGGTGGTTCCTTCATAGTTTTTGAAAATGCCTGCGCTTTTCTAAACAGTTTCGATGTTGTGGTTCCAGATGGTTGTGTGCATAGAACTGTATATTGTTGTGTCACCAAGATACACCATACATCAGGTACCAATTAGGTGCTTGTGTTCAAAAAATCATCCCTACATGGGTCATGTTTTGATTGGTTGAAGGCGGTCCAATCGTTTGCTAGTGCCTGTGTTAATGCCGTGAATGTATTGGCCACACCAGGTAAATAGGAACTCTAAATTTCCCAGACTCAGCTTTGATTTCAAACTACAAACTTGTTTTCCATCATTCAAGTGTAGTTGTCATGAACAGTGAATCACCTGAAGCACTCGACTCATCCACTGGAAGCTGTCTTCTTCAGAGGCGTCAGGCCTCTGCTCTGCAACCACGACAATCCTCTCATCATGTAGCACCGACACAGAAAACACTGCTATCCTGAATCACACATGCAGGAAACAACCAGTTACACATACCAGTGTACGCATGTGTAAAGACATGTTCTTGTTGACAAAACACACTGGAGCTTTTAACAGGTTCCCCCATTCTCAGTTACCTCCCCCTGTAAACAAACTTCATGGGCTCCACCGCCAGCGCCGTGGCGACCACATCATCAGCGTTGTGCCTCCGCCCACACACCACCATCAGCCCATCCATCTTTCCCACAACAAACACCAGGTTGTCCTAGAAGGACCGACAAAACAGTCATGTTTAGCATTTATATAACTGATATGCCATTATCAGTGAGGTAAAAGAAAATAGCACCGGACAATAATGTAGATATTTAGTTTTCTAATACAGAAAAGATGGCTCCACTCCACAATAGGTATGTTATCTTAACACAAGAGCCCATTCCTGTCCTTGAGTCTTTGAGAAGCCTAATCTTAAAAAACATTGTACAAGAGGTTGAAGGTTGAACACAGCATGTCTGACTGTGTGTTATAAACTTCTTCAATATCTTAGAAGAAGTTTAGTTAGGACTGCTAGTTCAAGGCAGTCCTTGAGCAGGAATCATTTTTTCAAAACTATTTATAAAGCAGAATTATTATGCATTCATTGAACATATATTTGAGGCTGAACTGACCGGTCCCACAAAGCCTAGCAGTGAAGTTCGCGTGAAAGGTCGGTCACTGATGGGTACCCCACATGACGTCACCGGGATAGTCTGCAAGAAGATGTATCAGGGTATAAGGAACATAATAGTGTGTTACACAGCAGGAACCTTAATGCAACATCAAACTGGATGTGGCATTATTTTTGGACACAACCACCAATGGAAATGTAACACAACCCAGTGTCAAATCAAATCTAGACATTTAGAAACATTGAGGCAGACAAACCTCAAAGATGTTCTTGGTCTTGCCAGGGAGGCCGTAATAGGCAATGCCCGTGTAGCCTGAGCTCACACAGATTTCGCCCACCTCATCTGTCTGGCAGAGATAAGGGGTCCCCTCCACCCGCACCACACAAACCCGGGCTGGTGTCGTACATTAATGACATTGTCATTCATCAGGTGAATGGGGAAGGAGATACAATCAGTAAGTATGTACAAAAGAGAAAAATATTTAGATCGTATATATATATATAGACAATTGGGCTTTCTTGTTTATTTTTTTCTATCACCTTTTGAATTCACAGTAACATAAGTACTTGGTCAAAGGAAATTCAGTAAATGTATCTTCATATGCAGTAGCCTGTAATAGCTCTTTACATTTCTTTTTAGAATGTTTTGAAATAATCACCTTCCTTTTATTATGGCACATTCTAGAATTTATTTTAAAGTCACATGGGTCACTGTGATCAGTAGGGAACAAAGACAGTACTATCCAGGCCTTCAACACAACTATGAACTATGCTAATGTTAGCTGTTACATACCTCCAGGCATGACTTGTCCCACATCCTGAACGGTCAGCACGGAGAGCTTCTCCTCTGTGTCCACGCGGATCACACTGTGGCTCAGCCCGCCCATAGACAGCACTGCCTTCCCTGGCGGGGGGACCCCCATTTCTGGAGGTCTGCAGGAGACAAAAGGTGTAACTAGACAGATTTGAACTAATACACGGAGTCTGCAGATTCATAAATGCTGCTGCAATTACAGAGGATTGTAATTGAAACATTAAAAATATGCTGTATGATGTACTGTATATCATTTATCTATTAAACAAAGAAATGTGAAATGACCCTTATCATTTTACAGAAGTCATGCATTTACTGTATTTACAGCTACAACACTCATTTATTTAGTATCCATTGTTTCCACATTTGAGCATTGAGCTCAACTACGACACTACAAAGCATGAAAAAAAGCCACTCTCCATGTTTCAGAGGACTCGGCTGCTGATGCTGCAGTGTGATGTGAGAGGGGTAGCCAGGTGTTTTTGCTGTAACTCGCTGCAGTAACAACAGCCTACCTGCGGATGGCGACAGTCATGGCTTCTGAGGAGCTGGCACATGGACAGATCACCTCAGGTCGCAGCCCACGTGCCTGAAACACGTTGAGGAAGGCATCGCAGGAGGATATCGACCCTGTAGTTACACACCCACACGCACATACACACACACACACACACACAAAAGCAAATGTACCCACATACAAAGCAAATCAATGTGTGACTAAAAACATGTGTGGTTCTCAAGTCCTGGCCAGGAATAAACCTAACCCTAAAATACAACATTTTACAAATTAAATATAAAATTATATATTTAAATGTAAAATATAATTATAATATTTAGAGGAAAAAAAACTAAAGTAATTCTATAAATGTAGTTTTAAAACATGTTCATGGTAATATGTTGTTTATATACACTGTATATAAATGGTATTGAAATAGGCTTATGCTTGTATGCATTATATGTTGTGCTATTATAACCACTGCTGGAAGTTATTGTCTCCAGCTGCACACTCACAAGGGTTGGCTCCATCAGCAACTATCAGCATGCGCAATGAGCTCAGGCTGATATCTCTCTGGTCTCTCTGGGCTAGCAGCGACCAGTGCATATCTCTGGACTTCACCACAGCCACCCGGGCTGTGAACGGCACGCACACACACACGTACACACAGAGTCACATATTGTGAGACACAGTCTGACTGTAGCCAACACTATGTAGTCCTGACCAAAATGCTGAAATTCATTCAAGGAATTCAACAGCAATCAGCAACAAGCTAATAATGGTTGATGACATAAAGCTGTTGCAGG
>JAODUG010058989.1:0-14662 GCA_027564795.1 Aphredoderus sayanus
GTCTGTGTAAGCTGCAGAATTAGGTTTAGCGCCTTCTATCTGCCACAAAGAGCTAGTGATTTGGGTCATTTTGACCCAGACTACATTACGAGGGATATACTCATCTGGTGCAAACGCTTAACTCAGTCAGTCAAGTCAGAGGTGATTGAACTCACTCATTTCAGCTGTTCTGTAACCGGAAACTCAGAGTTTCCAATGTCAGGGTAAGACAACTCAGGGTTCATATTTTAACTCATAGTTGGTTGAACCTCCTTATTGAAACTGGCCCCAGGAGTCTTTGTACTTTTTGTATTATTTTGATTAAAGCTATTTGCCTGAAGCATATGCTCTTTTAGTTTGTTTACGTTTCTTATCGCCTGCACTTGCACTCGACCCGTGACAGTATGTTAATTAATTCATAATTAATACACTTTTTTGTCCCCCCCCTCAAATCAAGTAATCTGTTAGTGGCTAACTGTTGATGGATTATTTACTATTTCTATTTTATTATAGATATTCTAGTTTTTTTTTCTTCATTTCTGCAATTCTCCAAACAGTTAATTTATCACTCTTATGTTTGTCTGTGCTTGCTTTATTTTCTTTAACAGTTATACAATCAGTTTCCAAAGCTGTGCAAATGGATCAAAGACAGAAAACTACTGATGGAGAATGCAGCTACAAATAGAAAACATATGAAACAGTTGATAAAAGGTTTATCGGATACTCTAAATCCACAGATGTCCAGAGGTTTTGTTGACTCTTTCCTGGCCCACATGAAACATCTCAAGGTATATATAAAGTATACTAAAATATACAGTAGTTGTTATGCGAAGTGTGGTCAAGAAACAATTGCCAAATAGGACAGTAATCAGAATATAAATTGTGCAGCACATTACAAACCATTAAACAATCAAATAAGCAATCATCTTTATCATGAGAAATATTGTGTACTGATTTTGACCTATATGCCAAGTGACTGTGGTGATATTATCGGTTCTAATAACTGTAAGGAATCTGGGGCTGTGAACACTCATTATCACCAAGATAACCTCTTGATCAGCGTTGTCAACTTGTTTTCTGCCGGGACTGACACTATCTCCTCTACTCTACAATGGGCTCTACTCTTTATGGCCAAGTACCCAAAAATACAAGGTAATGAGCCATTTAAGTAGAGCGAACATGAAGTAATTCCTGTACAGGAACTGTAAGTCATATAAGGCCCTAAAATGAAAAGCTGATCAGACTATAATGGTACATGCCGTTTCAGTTCAGCAGGTGCATGTTTTAACCAAATTTTTTGTTGTTGGTTAAGCAATTGAAAATAAAACTTCACTGACTGCACTTGAAACATGTGAAACTATAACAAACTAAGCACATTATAAAACCAATACATATCCAGACCAGGTCCATGAGGAGCTGAGCAGGGTCATAGGGAATCGTCAGGTCCGTGTAGAAGACGGGAAGAACCTGCCCTACACTGATGCTGTCATCCATGAGACCCAGAGACTGGTCAATGTTATCCCCTTCATAGAGCATTCTGCCAGCCAGGATGTCTTATTCCAGGGATATTTCATTCAAAAGGTTTTGAACAATCAGCAGTTGTTATTTTATATGTATCCCCACCACGACTTTGATTTATGGAGCCCATAAAGTTAATTATCTTGTGTACACAAGTTATTTAGCTTGCCAGAAAAAGTTAAAAATCTTGTGCACATTAGATGATTTACTATATATGAATTTACAGTATATGCATCTCAGTACAAACAACTTCAAATGCACACAACAACAACAATGGAGAGAACTCTGCTAATAGTTGTATTTTCACCTCAGAATGAGGTCCCAACCTCATTTTGACACTATCTGAGTTGCACTGATCTGAAACTAGACTATGTTAAAATACTATATAAAATAATATTATGGCTTTTTTGTGTTGTTATGCTCATGTGTAGGCCTACAGTATTAGTACGTGTACATGGCTGCTTTGATCATCTCCAGGGATAGTGTCGGTCAGATTTTGGGGTTTGGGGGCTGAAATCCCTGCTTCAGGCTATGCAGAAATTAACTTATCATATATAAGATGATAACAAAAGAAGAAAAACTTGTGCGCACGAGATACAAAATTAAACCTTTTGGGATTTTAGGGAAGAACTGTTTTAAAATACTTCTGAAATTGTAAAATGACACATGGTCTAACATGTATATCAACCCATCTCTCCAGGGGACTCCTGTGCTAATGCTGCTGTCAACTATTCATCAAGATGAGAATGAATGGGAAAGTCCCCACACATTTAACCCCAACCACTTTTTGGATAAGGAAGGGAGATTTGTAAAACCCGATGTCTTCATGGCATTCTCTGCTGGTAAGTTGTTTAGTTTGTACATGTATGTTCAGAGGTGCAGTCAAGATCAATAAAATACAGTTGATTTAAGATTTCCAATGAGGAAGCATTGATATGTATGTGGGCCCATTTCAGTGTCATAGTACTGAGAACACAGGTGTAGCTCATCAAATTTAATTGTAAGTCTTATTCATTTATATCAAGTCAAATCTAATGAAGCAACCATAGAGGAATAAACCAATACATTGCAGTACATAATTGACGGACCCGCAACTGATGTTATGAGCTACACACCGTTTTCCCTATAACTCGTCTTTGAAAAGGACCCATGGTCTAATGCTTGCTAATCAGAACACATAAATCCCCTAACAGCATTACAATGGTATTATTTGCAGCTGTTCAGGCTATACATAAGTGTATTTAACCTTTATTTAAAAAGAAAAAACCAACTGAGAAATCTTTTTCAAGGGTGACCTGGCCAAGAAAAGTGACATAACTGATTACCATATCAGAAGTACAAAAAAGGTACTAACTTTGCTTAATTTCTGCATTTCTAT
Organism: Aphredoderus sayanus; assembly: GCA_027564795.1. Lineage (NCBI taxonomy): Eukaryota > Metazoa > Chordata > Actinopteri > Percopsiformes > Aphredoderidae > Aphredoderus > Aphredoderus sayanus. The sequence goes on from JAODUG010058989.1 coordinate 2,876, forward strand.
GATGGGTCTCAGGTTCAAGGGCATGCATCGGGGAGGGTCTGGCCAAGATGGAGCTGTTGGTCATCTTCATTTCCCTCCTCCAGCATTTCCGTTTCACTCCCCCTCCTGGTGTAGCAGAGGATGAACTAGACCCCTCACCTATGAATGGTTTTGCTCTTAGGCCTTCACCCCATAAGCTATGTGCTGTCAGTCGTCTGGGAGAAATATAACAATCACACAACTGTCTGTATTTCATTCCTTTGAATAAAATTGCAACTGCTATCATTGCTCAGAGATGACATTTAAGCAAAACTGTAATGTTGTGTTTTGACTCAAATTGACCCACTTTTTGGTGGGGACCAAGTCCACTCCTATAAGCTTTTACAGGCTCCTTGGTCACAATCTCTTTATCCCTATGCACTGTGTGAAATCAATTACTTTAGCTTTAAAAACATCTGAACATAAGACGACTCAAAAGTGTTGTGAGCTTATTGAGTGTAAAGGAATCATCTGTGAAAGGTATTTCTTTAAGAAACACTAATTAGCTGTGATGAAACTGATTTTGAGTGTTGAAAAACTATACTTTTGATGATCTGTTATGAGTTATGTAATAAGAGTTGTGAGATCTTACCACATACTTGTGAAAATAGTACCAAAACGTTACAAAAAAGCTATTTTGCATTTTATAAATCACATGTTAATGAATCATCACCATTCTGTAATTAATTGAATGCAAGCAATATATAAATGTACTAAATCATCAGGCTTTTTGTAACATTTTAACCCTCCTGTTTCCCTGGGGTCAAAATGACCCACAAAAGGTCTACTTTTAACATGACCCAAGGACAACTTCTTTTGGGGGTCATTATTACAGGTATTGCAGGGTCAAAATGGTTAAGTTAAAATTAGGCTAATAATTAATAATTATTTTATTTAGTATTAACCCTCATGTTGTCCTAGGGTTGAACATTTTGCAGGTCATTTTGACACCAGGGCGACAGAAGGGTTAAAGCAATTCATAAGATAAATGCTACACAGTCAACAATTGAAAATTATGGAAAAACATTTTATTGCAGCTGCAAAGAATGTGAATAAAAGTAAAACAAATGAAAAGAAAAATAAACACAAACATATATGGGTTGAAAATGTGTTTTTGTTCTGTGTAGATTTACATTTACACCTTGTTTGTAGATCACCAATTTTACAGTATGTAAGCATACAGTATATTTCGCTTTCACATAAAAGGATAATTTTAGTCTCAAACCATGTTATTACCTCACTTTATTATTATTGTAAGTGAAATCTGTTAGATATATGAATACATTTTGAAATGCCTATTCTAGAGACATTTAATAAATTAAATAAAATTTAAATCAATAAATATAATTAGAGCACATGAAGTCACTGTGCCATTTTTACTCGGCGTTTACAAAACTGACTAATTTTGATGTCTTCACATATAAGAAAACATTCTTACATAGCCTATTCATATATACAGATTTATTTTTAAAGAATTGTTTTAAAATGTATTAAATTGAAATACCTAATATACATAGTCCTTTTGGTATTCTGACCCATTTGTATTGGAGTGGACACTCCAAATTTAACCCCATGCAATACTCCTACCACTTTAATTTGTAATAATAAAATTAATTTGTATGGACAAATGTGTTTGTGACACTAAATGCAGTCCAAACAAACAGAGCTGCATCACCTTCTACAAAAACATTTCAATAAAACATCAAGAGCATTGATGTAATTGGCTACGTCATCGTGAAATAAAAAGGAACTGAGGTTGAGATATGCAACAATTAACTCAGCAACCTTAAAATTACGGAAAAAAAGTTTAAAGTAAGACTGGCACAGTAAAGGTGAAAATTGGAAGGTTAGAATTAATTTTGAAGGCACTTTTCTATTGTTGGTGTGGTAACGTGTTCATTTGTATTAATACATTATTTTATGTAAGAAATGGTGCAAAGCTTAACAACTGTCAATCACATTTCTACAAAAGTGAGGTACTTTACAAAAGCATCTCGAAGCCCTTTTTTCTCTCTGCAAAACACTAAGGAAAGTATGGACTTGAAAAGCTCTCTATGGCCCTTCCACTTTAATAATATTGAGCTGGTGATCCTGTGAGGAGTGGGTAGAGTTCATCGTGGCCTGGGTAGAGACACTGCAATCACCGAGAGCACCTGCTGAACAGCTGATGGCGAAATTCTGGGTTTTACTATCTGCTCCCCTGTATGGCTCTGAATGTGACTGGGTATACGTGGGGACGTAGGCTTGTGAGTAGGACGTCATAAGCGACTGACAGTGCGGCTGGGAGTAGGCTGTGGCGTAAGGCTGCGGTTGCGCAGAAGCATGACTAAGCAAGTGGTTCTCGGCGTTGCTGCATGGCGGGAACCCGTCGACGGCAGTGGGGCTCAGCCCTGGCAGCTTGAAGGCCTCTACGCTCGCCACCCCGTTGATGGCATTGTAACTGGGCTGGCTCTGGCTGCAGTGGGCGTACGTGCCCTGGCTGTAGGCCAGCGTGTCTTGGCCGAAGGTGGCAGGGGCCGCGGAAGCTGCCGGGAGGGATGGCGGCGACGGCGTCTTGTCCAGCTGCTGCTGCTGGGCAGCCGCGCGCGGGCCCTGTTGCCCGGCCAGGCTCTGCAGGGTGCTGAGGATCTGCCTCTGGACGCTGGTCTGCTGGGCCTGCTCGCGCTCCAGCCGGCACTGCTGCTCCACCAGCATCTTCAAGGCCCCGCCCAAGCCACGCAGCTCCGCGCCCAGAGCTTGGATCTGCTCTTGCAGGCCGCTGCAGCAACCGCTGCCGCCGCCTGAGAGCCCAGGTGGTGCCTGGGCCTGCTGCGGGCTGGAGTTCCTGTCCCTCAGAGCGGTGCTCTGGGCTCCGGGGGGCACCTGGAGGCGGATGACGGCGTTGACGGGGGCTGAGGACGTCAGAGGGGCTGGCGGCTGGTTTTGAAGGCGGATGTCGACTCTGGGAGGAGGGTGTAGGGGGCGCCCTGATACACCTGGCCTCTGCGTGGGCAAACGTCTGGGGCCACCGGGTCCTCCAGGCTGGCTGTTCATCGTTGTCTGTGTACAACGAGGACAATTTGTGAATGCAGTGGTCAAAGCAACACCACTGCGTGCATGCACAGTATTTGGGTGTATTGTCATCTTACCGGTTCAGTGGTCAGGTCATACGTCTCGGGCCCCTTAGGCATCCCTGTTCGAGCACCAGCAGCACCAGCACTGCTGGTCTGGTCTCGTCGCAGCAGCGATGGCGCCTGCTGGAATGACTGGGAGAATACACGAACAATAACAATGACTAGAAAATGGTCACAGCATATGGACAGTGACACTTTTCAAAGACATAATTACAAACCAAGGCAGCAAAACCTGAAAATTAATTAAATTAAATTAATTCTGGTACGTACCTTTGTCCTGTGTGACAATGCTTTATCCAAAAGCCTTCTCCGAGCTGCCAATATGGGGTTTATGGCTGGGGAGGGTGTGGTTCTTCTCCTTGTGAATGATCCTGCTGCGGCCCCTGTTGCAGGGGTCTGGAGACCCCTTTGTTGATTTCTTTGGGCAAGAGAGGTCACACTAATAATCTGGATGTCAGCCTCTTCCCCGTTTCCCTTTTGTTGCTGCTCTGGTCTTCCTCCTCCGCTGGCCTCTGCTGAGCCAGATGGACTTGCGCTTGCCTCTTGACCCGTGCTAGTTTGCCTTACGTACTCGGCTGCTGCGGCAAAGCCAGAATTTTGAGAAGCTTCTCGTAACATGCTCTGCAGCTTAAGGCTATTCCAGCTCTCTTGTCTTCCACCAGGTCCAGATCGCATCTGCGGAGTAGGTAATGTGGCAAGGCTGTTTACAGTGTCCTCAGGTCGTACCCTTCCAGGCGGTCTGCCCTGGAACTCCCTTAGGAACAGGTAAATGGCTTGGGCAGAGACCTTAATGTTCTCCAGTTCCAGCACTGCTTTGATCTTACGGAAACTTAAGCCTGCCTTCCTCAGCTCCACCACCTTGAGTTTGGAGGCATCATCCAGGCGACCCATGGCTTCTCAACCCAGTATGAAGTGAGTTGCCTTTAGATTGTAATCCTGTAAAATAAAATACAAAAAATAACAATGTTATTTATAACTGGATAATTTACAACTGGGGTTTTGAAATATTTTTCTTATTTTTAATCAAATGTAAAATGTTGCTTTAATTATAGAGTATATATAATCATGCTAATATATTACTAAATAATTTGGACATCGGCTAATGGTCCCAAATGTTCAACTTCAGTATAATATTAAATATTCAAATATTGATTTTATTTTAAATATATATCAAGTTGTTCTGGCATGAAACGGTGTAAAGTTGTGTTTCAAAATATAAACACTGTTGGAAATGGGGAAAAAACAACAATGGAGTAATGTACTGCACTTCTAAACCATGTTTGTTTTTCTTGCATCATCATTTTAACAGTCGTGACGCCCTTAAAATATAGTCTTGAACCACCAGGCGGCGCCATCTGGTCGTGTTTGACTATATTGTTATTTTTATCGTCATTGCTGTGTGCATTTATTTCTTTAGTAATAATTTTTTTTATGTATTTATGTTGTTTTATGTGCCTTTTAACCCTCTTGTTGTCCTCAGGTTTCAAAACACACACCTTGTTGTGCCAGCAGTACACACCATATGTGTGTGTAAGCTGTAGAATTAGGTTTAGCGCCTTCTATCTGCCACAAAGCGTTAATGATTTGGGTCATTTTCACCCTGCATGAGGACACCACATGGGTTAAATATGCAATTGTGACAATAGAGTTTATTAAGTCCCTCTATGTATATATAATTCCTTGTCTTATTTTGTGCCACGAAACATATATTTTGGGGGTCATGGGTCAAAAAGGTTGATAACACTGCAAACTTAATAAAGTAAATGGGTGTTCCGAGCTGGGCTCTTTGCGTATACAGTAAATACTGTAAATAGCTAGCAGCGGCTTAGTAAAGTATCCGCTAGCAGTGAGCAAAGTCAGCTATTTGATGTTTCGCTTACCTAACGTTACGCTGGAAAGGTTCGCGTGTGGCTTTATTTGTTTTGCCCTTAGTTTCGGGTAAGGTGCAAATTTTCTTCACGCATTAAGATATTGCTCGACGATCTCACATTTTCAATGACAAATTAACATAAACAATCGTAATATGTGGCGCATCTCTGTATACGTCACTTCCGCCTTAGCGTAATCATTGTGCGACACCGGTCTCCGTTTCTAAAATAGAAATTACACTGGCTTAAAAGATATGTGAGTGATGTTGTTTTGTGTAGTCTTTGTTTCTGAAACGAATCCGCTGTATATGTATTTACATCGGGGGTCTGCATTTATGTAAAACCTTAACGACACGCTAGCCTGCAAAGTGGTTGTGTTGTCGAATTAACATTACGTTACAGTAATGGCGCCGCATGCATCATGTTCTCCAGTTATGGAGAAGCTGCATTACTATATTCAACACAGTTTGGAATGTAAAATAATTGATTATGGCAAATAATTCAATGTGGGGCAAGCGTATTTTATTAATTTGTATTTTAATTAATTGATTGCGACATAACGACGTACCGCATTTTGGGCCCACTAAACCATAACGAAGTTTATGTTGCTTGACAAATATGTTACGTAAACCTTTAGAGTACCTTCAAATGATATGAACTCAGACAGAAGTTTGTATTGATTTTGTAGGGCGCCGTCCCCAACTAAGAGGAAGGAGGAGGAAAAGGTTAAAGACCAAGGTAAAGTCAAGACTAGTACCAAGGAACCAGGAGACAAGGAGAGAGGAAGGGAGAAAGCAAGAAAACGACGCAGTGCATCCACTGGCAGCAGCAGCAGGTTTGGGGCATTTGATTATATTTTCTAAAGCCATTTCTCATATCTGCCAGTGAAAAGAGAAGTTATTTTAAGTTTTTATTTATTTATTTTAATGCATTTTTGTGATTGGTCTAGATCCAGTTCTACCTCAAGCAGTAGCTCTGGCTCCAGCTCAGGTTCCTCAAGTGGATCAAGTTCCTCTGGATCCAGCCACTCTGGTTCCAGCTCCCGATCATCATCATCCTCCAGTTCTTCTGGCTCTCCCAGCCATAGGCGCCATGACAACCGGCGTCGCTCTCGCTCAGGGTAAGGCACAGCTGCCAGGGCACTTGCAGTCTGTAGCCCACCAAGATTCTTCTATAGGCCCTGCTTCAAACTAGAGACGAAACGATATGAACATATCATGATTATAGTGAAAGTAATCTTGGTTATCAGTATTATCATGGTATTGTTCAACTGTATCTGCCCAGTCCCCCCTCAGTAGATATTATAAGTTCCTCAGGACATATTGCACTGATTGCATTGGTCATGCAGTAGAAGCTTAGGCTAACATGATGTTATGCATGTTTTAGGACAGTTCAGTTATGTAGAATTCAGGCGAGCAACAAAATTATAATCTACAACACTGCCGGGTAGATCAAATGGCGCGCGGGTTTGCTTGACAGGAGAGGTATTGGGATTGACTTGCACGATGACCAACTACATAACTACACTAACTTACAATAACTTAGACTGAGGAATTTGTTGGGAAACTAAATGACACGAGTCTAGCGCTTTGCATGTCTTGTAAATCTGTTAAATAAGTAGGCTATGGTTATTGCTTAAAATACATTTTAATTCTAATTAAAATATTCACCTGAAAACATCAGTTCATCTAAAAACCTAAAGGATTTGGAAACAGTTGAGGGAAAAAGTGGTTTTAATTGTCTCGCTGGCACTTAGGCAATGTTTTTTTGTGTGCCATTTGTTATAATTTTACAGTTCCAAAACACAAAAGAGGGGAGAGGATAAAGAGCGAAGAAAAAGGAGTCCAAGCCCCAAACCAACCAAGCTTCATTTAGGCCGCTTGACAAGAAATGTCACAAAGGTGAGCTGCTAACTGTTACCTAGGCCTATTGCAGTATACAGGTCAGCCTTTGATGAGAATCCAGCTACTTGTGGGGGCTGTTAAACTATGTCAAAATGTGTATTGACATAGTGTGTGTAGACGCATTCACCAACCAATGTAAGCCAAGTGTTGGAATGAACAAACTACAGTATTTTTATCTGCTGTTCAGGACCACATCCAGGAGATCTTTGCTACCTATGGGAAGATCAAGATAGTTGACATGCCAGTGAACAAGCTTCACCAAAACCTATCACGAGGCTATGCCTATGTGGAGTTTGAGACTTCAGAGGATGCTATGAAGGCTCTGAAACACATGGATGGAGGTTTGGCAGCCTGTTGTGTTCACAACATCAGTACCGCTGTTAACTAGAATCACTTGGTAAATGTTGTTTTGTACCCCTCCCCCTGTCCCAGGTCAGATTGATGGGCAGGAAATCACTGCATCTGCTGTGCTGCCTCAAAGAATTCGTCCTCCACCACGAAGACCATCACCCCCTCACAGAATGCCCCCGCCTCCCCCTATGTGGCGTCGCACTCCACCACGCATGAGACGCAGGTATGTTCTTCACCAGATTATAGCAGACGTTTCTTCTCTCCAAATTTTAGTTTTGGTTATTTCAAAACCGTAAACCAGTAATCTGATTCTACAGTTTCTACAACAACTAAATGTCTGCAATAAATGGAATATGGCATTAGTATAAAAAGTCAGAATGTCCATATTCATACTAGTGGTGGTAATGCTGCAGAGTTAGCCAGCTTGCAGCCAGTGTACATTTATTTTAGAATATTTTAATTGTTCTGTACTTTGTAAAGGGACTCATTGATTTATTAAAATAATACCAGTACCATTTTGACGATATATGCTGTAATGTTTCAGATAACAGTTGTTCCATTACACTATGGAATAAATCCACTCATGTGCACTTGAATGAATTCTGTCTGACCGTATTTTTTTAATGTTTCAGATGGTTGTGGTATTATGACTCAATATCACAAGTGTTTTGAAACATCCTGTTTTGTGTGAAATCCCTTGGTTAAGAGGAAATACTTTTTGTAAAAAATCCACTGTCTGGTTCACATTTGAATCTGTGATGTATTTTAGGCACCTGTTTAAATGCTGCTTTCCAAAAGTAGTAAACATATTTGGAATTGTGGAATCGTGATATAGAACTGAAAACCGAGTTTAACCCTCCTGTTGTCCTTCGGGCCAAACTGACCCAACGCACTACCATGTTGTGGCAGATAGAAAGCTCCAATTCTAATTCTACAGCTTACACAGACATATGATGTGCACTACTGGCACAACAAGGTAGTGCCTTTGAAACACAAGGACAACATGAGGGTTAAAAGGCACAAAAACAAAGAAATATATAAAGAAATAAATAAATACACACAGCACTGGCACTAAAGAGAACTACACAATTAGGTGGCGCCATCTGCTGGCACAACGCACCACAAGTGCGTTTGTGCCCCGAGGACAACAGCAGGGTTAATGCCACTCTGTCTGTGGCCAATGAGTACATGCTAATGTCCTATCCATTATGACTTAACCCAAGGGTATTCTGTCCCTCTGCAAGGTCTCGGTCACCAAGGAGACGCTCCCCGGTACGTCGTCGTTCCCGCTCAAGGTCTCCCGGTCGCAGACGTCACCGCTCCCGTTCCAGTTCCACCTCCTCACGGTAGAGCAGCAACACCAGCTCATATTGACAGCTGGGAGAGATGTCGATAGTGTCTGCATGGGGGGGTTGGTTTTCACAAAGCAAGTTAGCTCAGACTTTTAACTATTTTTTTTGTCTATTATATCCTCAAAAGCTGATGTATGTTATTAATTGGGTCTTTCTAATTATTTTCAATATTTACTGATGGTTTACTTGACATCTTTTTACTATTCTGTGCATTTTTAGAAACTGATAAAATAGAAATGCAATACATTTTGAACAAGTTGTATTAGGTTTTTTGTTTTGTTTTTATTTACTAAAGGTGAAATAAAAGAAATTGCACAATGACTTTTTGTCAAGTACACAACCAACACCTATTAACACGTCAGACTCAAGACAGTCAACAAGGTGCTTAACCTAATTCTACAGCTGGCACAACAAGATGTGTTTGAAACTCGAGGACAACAGGAGGGTTTAAAGGCACGAAAAAACAACACAAATACATAAAGAAATAGTTAATAAATACACACAGCAATGCCAATTAAAAAAACACAATATCATACACAATCATATGGCTGTGCCAGGTGGCCAAATACGATATTTTCAAGGACATCACAAGGGTTAAACATATTTGCTAATCGGTTTCTCAAAATGCAGTAATCGTCATAACCACCCGATGGAAGCACATGTTAGGCTATTGAAAGTGATGATTTCGACACATTGCAATGATCTTTATTACTTTTATGTGCATGTGTAAAGCAGGAAAGTTTAGCCCACTCTAATTCTGCTTAAGAATTACAACACTTCCTTAGATGATGCTGAACGCCTACAGTAAAGCATATGGTTTTTAACATCCAGCACTTAGATGTTAGTAAAACCCATGATTATTACAATTTCACTGTAAGGTTAAGGTCAAGTCGGTCACAATAAATACACGCAATTAATTACGAAATCGGTCTGATTAAAGGAAGTGGCCATTGGCCAACTGGGAGTGTCTTGAAATTGCTTGTAGAGGCCGGCAGCTAGAGCACACTTCTGGGGAGGGGGTTATGGGTTCTCGCGAAAGAATAGGGATATCGAGCTTATAGCCCACTTTACACGCTTCTCACTTTTGAAATACACGTGCTGGATTCGACTTTTCATTTATCAGTTTGCCGTAGACTGTATAGCAGTTAAACAACTGGCTATATTTTCAGTATGGCAAAGGATGGAAAAAACAGACGGCGTATGAAGCAGCTTTTGGGGATAGCTGAAAATGGGAATTGTGCAGATTGCGGAGCTGCAGGTACGTGTACACTGTTATATAGAGTTGGTATATAGGGTTCTATGGTTGGGGTGACAGGTGTTGGACTTAGAATATAGCTACATGCATTGTGCAGTCTACAAGTCTTAGTTAAGTCTAATTATTAGGGTATATTTTCAGACCGAAATTCTATAAAACAGCTTGTGTGTTAACTGTTAACTGTGTTAACCCGAAAACGAGCTTTTCAATTAAAACAAGCTCTATTTTTGCAAGACCCTTGAAAAATGGAGTGACATCAGTTCCTGCGAAGTCGATAGTAAACTTTCTTCAGGAAATAAAATAAAGCGCCGCATTCATTATTGGTAACCACTGTCTTAAGCTATGCCTTACAACTGTTTCCTGCGACCAGACATATTCTATATGATATCACTGACTTCTAAATCTAAAAACTGATGCATGTGATGAGCTCGCTGACAAGAGCTGAAGAAACCGCCTGAAGTCCCAAACAACAAGCTTTGCTCACACGGGAGATTTTCAAAGAGTATTTAATGTCCTAATGCTTTTGACTCCCTTGCGAGTGTAGGTCTACAAATGAACTACTACTGCTAAGATAAAGAAATGGGAAGAGCTTGCATTATAAGAATGCTTTTACGTTATTTTGTAACTGCTATTTTTAAAATGCTTATCATGGCATGTCTGACATTACAAATATAATGAAGCATTTCAAATGAGAAATTAAGAGACAAATGCAGAGCAAGGGAGAAAAATTGTTTTGCATTGTAACTGACTGCTCTCCTAGAGCACTGAGGAGTTGGCACTACTCTCTACTCCTCCCCCAACGGAGGTCATAGACTCAAATACCCATACCTCTACCGCTTGCCCCCTCTTCCCCTAATGTGACATGCCCTATCATGGGTAGTTGTATTTCAAAATGCAAATGCATCTTTGGGATAACTGTAGTTCTGGGGTTGCTATAACACAATAGACAATACTGTAATTACTGTATGTGCTGATAAACCATTTATAGATAGATGTTTTCATTTTATAAAATCTTAGGCACTAATTAACTGACATTTCCTGTAACTATTGAGGGTATGCAAGCTTGTATCTTTTATGTCTGTACCATAGGAGAAGTATTAGATTGACTGAGCTTAGTAATGGCACTTTGCAGGTGCCTATGAATCAACAAATACATACCAAAAAATGGAAGCTTCCACTATCAAAATAACTCAATCTAGAAGACAGACTTAGACAGTCCAAAAACTGTAGAATTTGTGCACAAACAAAATATTTATTTTATCTTACTGTTGCTTACCTCACCTTAATGATTAATGATTCTTACTCTGAACTTTTGCAGAACGTAATATTTAATGTAACTGAATTTCTTTTATATTTCTACATTTCTCCAAAATGTGAATGTTTTCTATTTTATATGAGCATGTGAGTGAGTCTGTAGTTGCAAGTAAAACGTGCGAAACCGTTAGTCTGTAATAGACTGTTAACCTTCCTCTGTCACTGCCAACGCACGCCACAAACACACACACGCACCTGGTTTTTATCCCAAATCTTTTGTGCATTTCAGTCAGCATTTCAAAAGTGATAGTGTACTACTACTATTCCGTCATTGAGAAAGTATTTGTCTACTGTAGTTCAGCAGCTTCCTGGTTTTACATGTGAACAGACAAAATGTTTTTTTGCATTTACTTTAAACAAATAAAAATATTTAGATTAGCCATGAGTTGAACAAGAGAAGGCAGTGTCAGAGCACTGTCGCTACTATTCTCCCTCTTGCAGTCTCAGCCAACTGAGGACAGCTATTTTTAATAAATTCTAATTGAAACTAATCTTCACAGCTGTGTTAACCCATAGCCTGTGGTCAAAATGACACGCATGGTTCAAACAGGAGGATTAATACTAAATAATACTAAAATAATTATTAATAATTACCCTAATTATTAATAATTA
>JAODUG010059000.1:0-14660 GCA_027564795.1 Aphredoderus sayanus
TACTGCACTGCAAGCTCAGGTGTTTCTAACATACAGTATGGCATAAGGGTTAGTTTCCCTTAGTGTGTGTGTGTGTGCGTGTGTGTGTGTGCGTGTGTGTGCGTGTGCGTGTGCGTGTGTGTGTGTGTGTGTGACAATCATCTCAGAGATCTCTTAGATCTTTATTCTTTAAGGTTGCATAGCAAGGTGTTAGGGCAAATTGTCATGTTGGAAAATCTTTGAACAAATCTCACTGAGGACAATAGAAAGCACTTAGAGACATTATTGTAGGACAAAGTGCCCAGATAGATGTCAGGTGTGTATAATGAAGGGTGTAAGAGTCTCAACTTGCTGGTGAGACAATATAACTTCTTAGCTATAAGAAACTAGTTTTTTAAACATGCTGTTGCTAGACAATGGATTCTGGAAATCTACTGAACATATTTTGCTTTAAATGTCAATATATAAAGATATGCAATGTATTTAGCTGACTTTGTATTTTTTCTCCAAACATTTATTTCAAATTGAAAATAACTATGGCTCACCAGCTTCGAACAAGGTGAAGGATGACAACTAAATCAAGTCCCCTTTTCAACATAAATAGATTATCATAACTATTTCTTTTTTCATATGATACTTTTTTTAGTTGAAATCAATACTGTAATTATTAAGTGAAGATAAAAGACAAGAGACAGGATATTTAGGCAAAAGCCCTAGATAATAGCAAAAATAAAATAATCCATTACTGCTAGATGCAAGCTAATCGTCTAAACACAGACTTTAAAATCTTTGAGGATGCTGTTTTGTAGCCTAAATCTAAAATCTGTCATGCACCAAATAACTTTAGATTAAGACACAATTATATTATCTCCTGGTCATTACGTGTCTGTGTTGAAGCCTGCAGTGCTAATGGAGCCACACCTAGCCTTAATTGCAGGGATTATGGCGGAAACCACAGATTCTTCCTACAATGCTGCTAGTCACGTAACCTTAGGAGGAAGAAAGGATTTATAAATAGGCCTATCCAAATTGCTTTGGATAGGCCTATTTTTTTAAGACTTTCTCTACTTTGGCCCTGCATGGGTTTGTATCTGTTTCTCACTAGTTTTGTGTACTTTCATTTTATCAATGTAAATATATAAATAATATATCATATATATATATAATATAGAAAAATAAGTAAATTATGTAAAATAATAAACCATACTAAATGTGTATGCTGAATCCTATGCTTATTATTCTATTCAAACTGGAATAATTATAATGCTGTAGCTGGTCTTAGAATAAGAATTATAGATTTAAAAAACAAGTATTGTATGGTTCTGAATTAATGCTGGGCATGATACTCATTGTCCAACGCATGTATGTGCATTGTAATGATGCATTTCATTCAAGTTCACACAAGAAAAAATCTGACCTACTCGGCAAAGGGTTGCCATTTATCAAGGTAAGCACCGCTGCAACAATGCCAGAACTACTACCTGTTGCAGAATGAACATGATTCATCTAACATATAGAGTTACATTAGCTCTAAAAAGTGGGTGAAATACATACTGTATGATGACCTGTAAAAATTAAAGTTCTAAGTCCAAAAAACAACAAATGAAAAATCAGTTGAGATAGAGTAGGCTGTCAAATGGCATTGACATACCATCGATGCGGCATAGCCTGCCTCCCTGCTGTCACAACATGGCAAAATGGGATTCCGTTTGTCCATGTTTAGACAGCAAGGAAGAAAACAGCGTCATCAGAGCGGCCCTGAAAGCCTCTGATTTAAAAGGTGTCAGTGTAAATAAATGGTGCGACACAGATGAACACACGTAACCATGCTTGGTGCCTGTGTAATGTGGGACCTTTAAGTGCCATGCGTGGGTCAGCAAGTTTCCCCGGACCTTTAAATCACCTGGGTGATGGAGTAATTACTGCTCCCTGGGACACCACACCACCCTGCTAATACCCAGGGGGCTGTGCGGCGGCGCCACTCGTTGCGCAAGTATTTTGTACAAGGAGGGGGGTGGAAGAGGGGAGGGGGAGGAAGTAGGGATAGCCCTTAGCAATTTCAAGGTTAATCTTCTAAATGTTGGCTGACAAAGCAGAACTAGTCTGTGTATGTGTGTGTGTGTGTGTGTGTGTGTGTGTGTGTGCGTGTGTGCGTGTGTGTGTGTGTGTGCTATTCTAGGAAAAATATACTGTATACCAATATCATACATGCAGGGTTATAAAACAATATGTTTGACTTGTTCCACTGAAACCAGGAGACAGTTGCTTGTCAAGGAGTGTTGTTCATTCATGTTCCCTACAATAATTTCCCTGATCTGCTTGGTGATTCAATCTATAGGCATAACCTATGCAATGTAGTATTATTATTTAGTATTAGTACATGATCCAAACATATGAAATAGCCAAATTAAAGTGAACACCAATGCTTATTGCATCACTAGCTGGGAGTATTTTTAATTAACTTTCTGATGTATTGACTGATAGAGTGGCAGTTCATGTGCGCTCGCAGGAATAGGCTTATCTTTGAAATGAGAAGATTGGATTTCACTTCACTCAAAACAATTGTCCCAATGTTTTGTAAATTACCTGTGAATTAATTTTGTGTTTTTTGTTTGTGTGTATTTGAGAGAGTGAGAGAGAGATATATAGTGAAAGAAAATTAGTCTGTGTTTGCTTGTGTGTGTATTTTGACATTTTTTGTCTACTGACTGTTGCAAACCAAGATTAATACGTTGTATGATGCCACAGTCATTGTCACACTGCTGTGACTGACAGCAATGCCTTGTGGAATTAAGCCATGTTAATTTTAGCTGTACGGCCTCATTAATGTGATGCTGTGTCAACAGGATTAAAGACAAGTCAGGCATGCAGCTGAGTGCCCGATCAATTATGCAAATACATTCTTTACAGATGTGTGTGTGTGTGCACACTCACACATACAATGCACACACACACACACAGGAACAAACACCATGAGCACCAGATCATGTATGCACATTAAAGGTGCAGACAGGGATGCTGAAAAATTAGTTAGTACATTTGAACTTGAACAAAACAAAAGCACCTCCCTTCAATGCCATAGGGTGCTCCCTCCGAAGCTCTGCCCCTCAAATTGGACAAGCATTACCAATACTAGGATGGTGTTGTGTGGTGCGGTCCTTCCTTCCATCCTTTGTGTTCCATTTACAGTCAGGGCTGTGTAGAAACACCAGATTACTATTTCAGCGCGCACAGATTGTGTGTGTCTAAGTGGGAGATGGCGAACCGTGAGTAAATATATACATATAAGTGTATTAGCTTACAATTTGTGACTCCACCTTTAACTTCAAAGGCTGTAACCACCCCCGGCCATTTCCCCTCAGGGAGTCCTGGCCTTTGGTTTATGACGTCACAGTGAACGTTCAGACCGACGTTCCCACACTTTCTCACCTCAGCACAAAGCATTCTTAAGTTGATGCCATGCAAATGTTAGCTCTGATGCTAAGGCACGGCATATCGCCGGGTTTATTTGCATGCTTTGTTTTCCTGTTATTGCTGCATCTGAACAATCTGCCCTGGTTGAGTTACAAGCCCATGAGCTCATTGTGTTATTAATGATCTATTGACAATATCCATCTTGCTGTCCTGGCGTCAAGCGCTACTGTTGCTATTTTGGGCAGAGAAATGTTGATGTTGTCCATACACACACACACACACACACACACACACCAACGTGCATCAGCGCATGACAGCACACCGGTGCTCGTGCTTGCATGTGTTCACACATGCACACACACACACACACACACACACACGCACACACACACACACACACACACACACACACACACACTCACACACACTCAACTTCCATTAGCTCAAGCTTGTTTCCTATATTTTCCTCTCTTTTGACCCAAGCATGGCTCCCAGGACACAGTAAGCCCCACTTGTTGAAGTAATCACCTGTAGACATGGGCCAGAACAAAGCTATCAGGGAGGGGCCCTAAATACACTGTCTAGACTTGGTGTCTCTCTCTCTCTCTCTCTCTCTCTCTCTCTCTCTCTCACTCTCTCTCCATGTATATACAGTATATATATCTCTCTCTATATCTCTCATCATCTCGCCCACTCTCTCGCGATGGCTATCCTTTGACTTCTTGATTGGCATCAGAAGAGAAACACAGCGGGGGCGAATTGCACTTAAAGCTGGCCTGCAAAATTCCCTTTCATTTGCTCTTGCCTAGTTCAGTTCAGCACCTCACCTATTTACACGGCGTCCGTCTCCCGGGCCTTTCTATTTGGAACCAACAGGGTAGTTAGGTGGAGAGACAGTTGGTCTGACCTGATGCAATTGGTCTGCTTTGAAGTGGTTGAGATAGCGCTTGTAATCAGCCTAATTGATTGTAACAAGGCTCCAGTGCCAAAAAGGAGAGATGTGGAAGATTGCAAGAGAGAGAGAGAGAGAGAGAGAGAGAGAGAGAGAGAGAGAGAGAGAGAGAGAGAGAGAGATGTGTGTGTGTCACGGAACCAGTTGTGTTTGGGTAGAGTAGTAATTCACCATAATGACAGCCATTAGTCTTGAACCAAACACTGTCACCCACTTCTGACATTCCGGGTCAAGCAGGCAGACATTACCATTGCACTAAAACACAGCCGCGAGGGTACTCACAAACAAGGTGTAGGCTAAGTGCTGCTCAGGCACTACTTAGTTGTGTGCAGTAGCTGATTGCTGTCTGCCTGTGATTCAAATCTGTAGAAGAAGAAACACAATAAACGTAACATAAGGGCTTGTTTCACTTGAATCAGTGGGTTAGGTCTTCCTTGAGAAGTCACAACATGCATTTAGGAGGGCAGTAAGATGATTTCAAGATTGTTAAATAGTGAAATAGAGACAGAGTAACAGTTTTTTATTCATGATGTTTAGTTCTGGTTTTGTTTGATTGCCAGGGAGTAATGTAACCTGCGGCAGAGCACTTGACTAATATTTACACACTTTGAGTAATGACACCTGCTTATCTCATGTTGGTTTCTCTCTATCTCTCTGTGTTTGCTCTTGTCTGTCCATCTGGAGTTGATCTCTGCATTTCCTGAATAGCATGAATAGCAATAACATATAGACATTTGAAGGCAGGCCAACTTGAAAGGAGGTTTGCAGTAGCTGGACAGAGGCACAGGGGAAAGGAGAGAGCAACAGTCTCCTGTGAGTTAAATGGCTGCTGCTTTCTAATCACAAACCCAACACTCTGTCTTCAACTGAGACTATAGACTTCTTACCAAAAACACATATTACAATTTGAAGAGTTTTGTGAGAGATTTGTTCTGCTCTCCATGCTGTAATAATGTATTGTGTTCGTGGAATTCAGAATTGACAGTATATACAGTTTATTTTCCATAGCCTTGTCTTATATATTTTCTGCGCATGTCTTTGCATTGCTAATTAATTACAATAATGTTTTTACTTTATAAATACAAAAGAATATATACACACTTTTAATATTCCTAAATATTATATTTATTTTTGCCTTTACTTGTGTTTTTTTAACCCAGAATCACCATGTTATCATAAGAATCTCAGTTTCAAAGTGAAACTGAAGCTTGTAAAAGTGAAATTTAAACCTATTGATCACTAACAATTTACTAGGGACCCGGCTCATATTTATAGTTTAAACAAACACGGTAGGCAGGTATTTATAATAACATACTATAAGTACAATCCCCTGTATTATTTTTACGTATATCTCTATTTATTATTTATGGAGTCAGTACAGTCCGTGTATTAAATTGATTCATAAGTCTCTCTTGTGTCATCGCTCCCCATCATTTCTCCTTGTCCCTTCTCAGTGTTAGTAGAGTGTAGTGAAGGTTGGCCTGCGTTCCTGGTAATTGCCAGGCTGCCTATCAGTCAGGCAACAGTCCCCTGTAGACCTGCTTTCAAAGGGAGCTTGCAGGGGTTTCTAACCTATAACCCTGTAGTCCAAGAAGGGGTCACTGCAAAGGACCCCAGTGCCAAACCTGGCTCCACATGGGCCCAGCCGGATCTGGTTGCGCGCGTGTGTGTGTGTGCATGCATGCGTGTGTGTCTGTGTTGGAGAGAGGAAAGGAAACAATGTTTTTTTTTTGTCATTTTTGAATATGCAAACATATTTGTCTGTATGTATGTTTCACAAAGTGTTTATTCCGCTTGTATGTGTGGGAAGGGATGGTAACTGCGAGTGTGTGTGTGTGTGTGTGTGTGTGTGTGTGTGTGTGCACATTCTGTCGCTGGTCCTACTGTGACTGGCGTCTTTCCCTCATTAAACCTGCTGTTTAAAGTCTGCCCCTCTGACACAACCACACACACACACACACACACACACACACACACACACACACATGCACCAAAGGGGGCAGGAAGGATCGTATTATGAAGAGAGTCCACCTCCACTGTGGTGTCAGGGGATAAATCTGCACCACATTAGGTGTCTCCACAATAAGTCAGACTGCCGGTGTACACATGCAGTACATATATATGTACTGTATGCTAACATACACACATACAAACATAGTCTGTACATATGCATATACATACATACATACATACATACATGCACTTTATTCACACCGTCAGGAACTTAGTTAGCATGTCTGGCGACTAATCCAAATGTCAGTGTGTAAGCAAACTGCCTGTTATACGATTGACGGGATTGTCTGTCTGCTAGCAGGGCAGTGGTCTCTCAGTCCATTAGTCACCAGGCTCTCTGTGAGTCAGTTAGGCAGCTGTTTTACAACGGCTGGCCTTTTAAACCATTATGGCCGACTTTGAAGTTCTTCTTCCTTGTTTTGGCAGGGAAGCTGATTTGTTTATTCGGTGTAGCGCTTTCCTCTTTACGACTATTTTCAAAAGATAAAACTGTTCCATCCCTCCCTGCATTAGACATTGGAAAGCAGACTTTAATGAGGTTATTGATCAGAATTTACAAACAAGGAGATTACTGTACAATGACAGATCAAGGATAGGAGTCATGAGTTTCTAATGGCATTAAAGAAAGAAATGATTGCTGTTATTTCAGTAAATAACCCAGAATTTGTAAGCAGACTGTTATATGTCATAGCAACATGTTGCCAATTCAATAAAAATTCAAACATATTAGACTAATTTGATTATTTCTGCACCATTGTGGAATGTGAGGACAGAGGAACAATATGAGACACAGATAATGTCAGAGTTGTTCCTCTCTCGCCGGTGTAAGACCGGGAGAACACGGACTGAACATTGTTTGCACCTGGGTGTTTTGGGGTTATATTTAAGGCCAGGGTGTTTAGTGTTTGGTTGTGGGTTTTTGTTTACCGTGGTTTACATTCTGTGAAGAGTATTACGTGTAACGTCAGTGTCGGTCTTTGTACTTTGTATTATTTTGGATTAAACCTTTTTCGTTAAGCATACGCTCCTTTAGTTTGTTTACGTTTATTTCCACCTGCACTCGCACTCGACCGTGACAGATATGTTTCCTAGAATGAAACTACGACACAGGTGTACAGTATCACAACTATAATATAATATTGTGAGCAAAATATTATATTTATTCTAACGAGAACATAATTTGTTTAGGTGACATTTGTGGCTTAAGTTGTTTGTTGCTGGGAGGGAGGATTTTGCCGCAGTTTGGCAAATGTCCCAGGAAGAATAGGGTGTTCACACACACACACACACACACACACACACACATTTCCACAGGCACTTAAAAACAATTATATGTCTCCAGTACTTTAATAATAGTCTCCCAGTGATTTACTTATCTCAACTTTTTTCACAAATCATACCTGTCAGACCGGATCAATATAGAGTGTCAGAGGGAAACTGCCGGTTTACATGAGGGAGAATTATCTCCCCCCCCCCCCACCCCCAGAGGTTGAACGGACAGCATATAAACTGGAGTCATGAGCTTGTGAGTTCTCTGAAGGATCCTCTGGCTCTGATCCAAACTGCATTTAGGATTTTTTTTTTACCCACGCTAGGAAGTGTCTCTCTCTATGCTTGATTTAAAAAGCCCAATACTGCAGAACACACACTACCTTACCAAAAACCTTAGAAGATACTGTAATTTTCCGAAGATATAGAGTATACGTGGGATATCTAATATGCAGATGTAATGTGCTGGGTAAGAAAGCAATGTCATCATCTTTAGGTTGTGATTTACCCTGCAATTCGTTGATATTACGATATACAGTACAATATACAGTAGGGCCTACTCATGACACATTTTTTAGAGTTAGCTGTTGTACCACTAGGGGGCACTCAGCATCCTAGCATGCATAGCATGCAGTACATTTACAGCTTTCTGTTCTTTCCTAATCTTGGCCTATAACCTGACATTGACTGTAAAGCAGTTACCGTATGTTTTTAAGGCTCAAAGAGGGAAATGTAATGACTACCTGCATATGGGACAAGAATGTACATCTGTGTTCACACTGAATTTATACTCAAAATTGATGGTTGGATTTAAATGGGTCTAGCTTTCTGAACCCTATATGGGGGGGGATTGACTGCCTTTTCCCAAAAGAACAGAGGCACTTGATAATGAAGGGTTATGACGAAGCAACTGTGTAGTAGTGTTCCTGCCTGTTTAAGTATACAGGCTATACAATATTCAGCACTTTATCAAATTGCTGGGGACAGTTCAAAGAAAGTATTGCAGGCGATCACCCAAGCAATTATCTTCCACAGAATCAACAGGCTGGCACACATTACTGAGGAGGAGATATATTTTGCCCTTGGCATGAGGTGAACTTTCATCCCGTGTCTACAGTATGTGTGTTTACCTTTGCTACTGATAATTAATGAGCATGGCTGTCACATGTGTGTGCCGATATTCATGTTTGTTATGCACAATCGCGTGTGAGTGCGTGTGTGTAGGTGAGTGAAAGACGGTTATGTAGTGTTTGTTTGTTTGTTTGTTTGTTGTACGTGTACATAGTACTGCGTTTCTACTGTACGAACCCGCATGCATGGCGCGGAACTCCATATCCGTGTGTGTTGTTGTGTGAAGGCATGAGGGGGCAGTGACCTATACTGTACATGTGTGTATGCATGCGTGTGTGCGTGTGGGGGGGGGGTGGGGGTTGCCCTCTATTCAACCTCGTGATGACTCACATACACATTTTCTCAGGATCCCTCCCTGTGTAGCCTGGCCGTCATCAGCTGGTTATCCCATAACAAAGCCCCGGTTGAGTCAACCAGAGCATTACCTGCTCCTCTTGTCATTAGCAAAAGGAGGCATCAATCTTTCACATGGGGCTCATTCTCTAGTCTCGTGAATGGGTCCGTCTCTGCTGTTAGCAGCTAATTGGCCCTGGCGCCATCCTACCATTGAAGGTGGTTATTTAGAAGCATTACATGGCTGAGGTTCTGAGGGCTTGGGAAGCTCAGCGAGAGAGAGGGAGAGAGAGAGAGAGAGAGAGAGAGAGAGAGAGAGAGAGAGGGAGAGAGAGGGAGAGAGAGAATACTCAAAGAGATAATAAGATATGTTAATAAACACAATGTGATGACAGTGTGGCGGTGTGTGCATGTGTGTTTTCCTGCTTGTGAGCATGTGAATAAATGAGCACTAATGTGTCTGTGTGTGTGTGTTTGTGCGGGGTAAATGTATGCTACATTTCCTACAGTTTCCACTGTCAGCATAACAAACTGGTTTGACAAGTGTCGGTTACTTGTGTTATTACCCAAAATGTTGCTACAGTATATGGAATTTTATATTTTATATAAAAGATAGTTGCTTTATTTACAGGCTTGTACAGAATGAGTCAGTCTTTATATTATAGATGTCTATATGCTTTTGACAATACACCATACAAGTATCCCCTCCACTCAGTATGGGGTGGCTGGTTTACAGTAAATGGAGTAGCAAGGCTAAGCCCTCACTACAATATCTTGTGGATGCAATTTTCATTTCAAATGATAATAACAAAATGCCATTTCAAACAATTAATTTTAATTTAATATTTTTTATGAATATATATCTTTGAAATGCCTTCAAGTTACAAAAATAAAAGTTACATATTTACCTGAGGTGTTTTTATCCAAAGCTACTTACAGTGAGGACAATTACAAGGATCAAGGTTAGGTATCTTGCTCAAGGATCATGCTTACAGGTACAGTGTGCCAGTTATGTCGAGGAATGAACCCACAACCTTTTGGGTGGAAGTCAACCACCCTAAGCACTAGATTATTATAACCCTTTGGAGAAACAAGCACAGTTATCTGTAACCCATGGGAATGAAATTGGATTGGAACAAATCACCTTAACCCTCGTGATCCCCTTAAAATATAGTGTTGAACCACCAGGCGGTGCCATCTGATTGTGTATTATTGTATGGTTCTTTTTATTGTCATTTCTGACTGTATATATTTATTTATTAATTATTTATTTATGTACGTGTGTTGTTTTATGTGCCTTTTAACCCTCCTGTTGTCCTCGGGTTTCAAACTCACACCTTGTTGTGCCAGCAGTGCACATAATATGTGTGTGTGAGCTGTAGAATTAGGTTTAGCGCCTTCTATCTGCCACAAAGAGCTAGTGATTTGGGTCAGTTTGACCCAAAGGACATCACGAGGGTTAAGACCAGCGCCGTCAATCACATATGAACATCATTGCATGCAGCCTAGTACTGGCATGAATAAGGTGAAAAACAATTGAAAGTTGTCAAACACTGAATCCCTGTATCACATAAATACAAATATTGGCAGTATTAAAAAAAACTACTGTGGACTCCTAAGAACTATAGACCTCTGCTTTGGCACACTTAGTATGCCTACTGAAATGTAAGCTAATGGAAGGCAAATTACACCAGTGACAAGGGACACTTGCTATTTTAACAATAAGCATGTTGATATAAATGTAAATGTAATGTGTTTTTTATTGTTAAGCCCTCTCACCCAAAACCAGTACTAGTACTAGAGTATACATGAAGGTGTTCAGGGGCCATGTAAATGCATTTAAGTGTTTTAAAATACGGTGTAAATATAGTGCGACTGCAGGACAGAATGCCAATTACTCCAGCTCAGCATTTCACCACTTCAAAGCACCGCTTGTAATTACAATGCAAAAGGTGTGCCCCTGCCATAGAACTGCCCACAAAAAAAGAGGCTTTCATAACACTGGCTTGCACACACATACACACGCATGCACACACATGCACGCATGCACACAAACACACAGTATGCACACACATTGCTTTCCATATCATCATACTCATATCTTATTAAAGGAAGTAGGAAGTGGTGGTAGTTTCTGCAAAAAGCCCGGGAGAGCACCACCTCCACCACCTCCACATCCCCTTCTCCCTCACTTCTCCTCCTCTCCTCCTTTACGGTACTGTAGCTTGATCTT
Organism: Aphredoderus sayanus; assembly: GCA_027564795.1. Classification (NCBI taxonomy): domain Eukaryota; kingdom Metazoa; phylum Chordata; class Actinopteri; order Percopsiformes; family Aphredoderidae; genus Aphredoderus; species Aphredoderus sayanus. The sequence goes on from JAODUG010059000.1 coordinate 11,325, forward strand.
TAGTGTTTACAGTAAATGACCAGAATAGACCACAGACTGTAGATTGTAGCTGTGACTCAGGTCATAAGTTTGTTTACTTTAGACTTGAATCGATTGTTTGAAGCGATTGGTTCACCTTTATTTAATTAAATTAATAAATAAATACATGATTTAATTAAATTAATTCACTATTAAAATGAAAGACTTCTACATTAACTTGTCACCGGTTGTTGTTCATTAGATTGTGTTTTGCCCTGCAGAACATTACAATCATTGTCAGTGATGTTTTAATCAGCTAACTATTGTGTGTATCTAAAACAACGTATCCAAAGTAGGACAGGCGAATGAACTGAATGAATGGATAAAAATGAAGGGGACAAATAACCAACAAAAACTGCTGAATGGGGGATAGTGGAGAAAAGAAAAGCGCCAAACTGACAAAAGGGAACAAGGAAGCCAAACAGTGGGCAAGGAAAGTATGGAGGAAACATGCTATAGTAGTATAAGCCTCGCCAGGAAGCAGTTCTCAGTGACTGACAACGTGCCTGAGGGCCAGGAGAGAGAGAGAGAGAGAGAGAGAGAGAGAGAGAGAGAGAGAGAGAGAGAGAGAGAGAGAGGGGTGGGGGGGCGGGCTGAGAAGGAGGCTTGACTGTTCAACAGAACGGCTAAAAAGGCAGCAGTTTCTCCCCCCGAGGAGTCAGCCCTTTCATGTAGCCGCTTGCTGGCGCCTACGCAAACCTCCGATTGTCTGTGAAATAACCCCACTTTAATAAGGCAGCCTCCCGGGAACACAGACCTGCCTGCCCCATAGCTCGACACGGCCAGACTCTCAGACCTAAAGGCTCATTGTTTGGCTTTACATAACACACTTTATTTCATACTTCCTACACTAGTCTTTCTCTAGGGGGTGATTTGAGCATGGGAGGAGACAGTGCTGTTTAAAAAACCCTTTACAAAGTAGCATTTACACAACTATTCACACAACATATACTATTCACACATATGGAGACAAACATATCCTACTCCGAAAAGGAATGTTATACGTTCGAGTACGCCTGCTGACCCAACCTTTTTGCTATGTAGCAACTTATTAAATTGAAACTAAATTAAATTGGTTAGAAAAGCACAGAAAAAGTAGTTACCAAGTATATTTTAGTGTTGCCGATGTTATATATTTCATAAATTGAGACGTCAGAATGTTTGATTGATTTAAGGGGTGATCCGGCCTGGATAAGTAGAATCTTGCCTGGGAAAAAAACAAGATTCCTGGTGATAGCACACACACACACACACATTGTACAACATCCAAACTCACATCATACTATGCAACAACCTTGCAATAAATAATCTGTAGGATCATTAGAAGTTAGAATCAAGTTAGAAGATCATTAGAATTTTTTGGCGGTGATTCAAAATAGCAATTTGCTGTTGAATGTGACCAATGAAAATCAACAATTGGTTCCAAAACAACTGGTTGCCAAAGCTCTGATATATGTCCTTTGCTTATAATCATCACCAAACAGCCAGCTAATTTGACTCCTTGGTCTTAGCATAAAGACAGAACATACGCAAAGAGGGAAGGAGACAGAGTGAGAGACAGAAAAAGTGGAATTCATATTTAATCTGATTCTTATTAACAGTGATGCTGCATTGCTATTTGCATAACCCTCGTGATGTCCTTAATTTTATCTAATTATGCCAGAGGGCACCATCTGAGTGTGTATGCTTTCTTGTGTTTTTTAATTGACATCGCTTTGTGTATGTGAAATGTAATACGATATAGGTTAGGCTAATGTATTGTTCTATCAACTCTGTAGAAAGTTCAGCCGACTTCCGCTGTTGTTGTGTCTTGACGCAGCTCTTCCTGCTAACCAATGAGGCTGAGACTGAGATGCGCTCTCCCTGACTCTGCCCGCTTGGAGTAGTTTTGGACGGCAGTGATTGGCCAAAGTTTGGCCGTCTTGTACTCAGTCTATCTACAGTATGGTCCATACTCTCAGCATATTCTAGCTACCGCAAGTATTGGACAAGACTGGCATTAGACAGCTCCCTTGAGTCGTACTGTAGGCTACCTGGCCGCCCGTTGTCCATCCTTTTTTTTTATTACAACACCTATTCGAGAGGAGACATGGCTTCTCAATTGAGAGACGTGGTGTGCAGTTCATCCGAGGAGGATAACCGTTCAGATTCACCAGAGAGGACGATGGATAAGAAGAGGACCCATCACCCGTTCAGCGTGGAGGCGCTTATGTCCGGAACCAATACATTCCGAAGTCACAGCGGCGGTGAACATGAGAACGTAGCAGTATTCCCCAAGGCTCAGAATTCTCCGTATCTATACCGAGAGACGCACAGTCCTCCCGACGGAAACCGAAAGCACCTGGTCGCTGTTCCACCATCCCCAGTAAAGTCAGAGACGTCGGAAACGGACGATTGCACGCACTGGGTCATCAGCAGCACATTCTCATCACAGTCACGTAAGTTAGCATATACATCTTAAAATATGTTTTCTCCAGTATTCTAAAAGTTTAGGACTACTGAGCTAATATAAACTTTCTAATGGCAATGCTTCATTAATAAACGAATGCTTTAAAATGTACATTTTAACATTATTAATTATAATTTCAGTAACAGTTGACTACAGTAGGTTGAATAAGAACAGCCAAAATATTTAAAATCTCTGGCATTTCCTGAGGAATGTGGATTTAGGTGTTATATTAAAAACATGGCTCATGGTCTTCTATCTGGCAATGGTCAAATTGTAGCTACTGTACTGTAGCCTTACATGTTTTAGTAAAATTGTTTATTAAACATCTCACAACAAGCCTAAACATGCTATTTGTAGATTTACAGTAACTCTGTTTTTCTGTTGTTGTTCCCCCACATCCACCCTTAAGCTTGTACTGTATCTTGATTCTTTCAGGTCAGTTGAGCCCAGCCTGTCCGTTAAGAAAGCACAAAACCAACCGCAAGCCCCGCACACCGTTCACAACCTCCCAGCTGCTGGCCCTGGAGAGAAAGTTCCGGCAGAAGCAGTACCTGTCCATCGCCGAGCGCGCCGAGTTCTCCTCCTCCCTGGCGCTGACGGAGACCCAGGTGAAGATATGGTTCCAGAATCGCCGGGCGAAGGCCAAGAGGCTCCAAGAGGCTGAGATTGAGAAGCTAAAAATGGCCGCCGATGCCAAGTCGGTGGCGGCGGCTGCCGCGGCCGCTGGGTCCTTGCACCCCAGCTTTTCCTTACCACTGCCTCTAGGGGGAGCTGTGTCGCTTTATGGACAGTCCTACTCCCCATACCATCACCATCACAGATCTCTATTGCCATTGTCACCTCTAGGACTCTACCACTCCCCTCTGGGC
>JAODUG010059011.1:0-14659 GCA_027564795.1 Aphredoderus sayanus
GCTTACACACACATATTATGTGCACTGCTGCCACAACAAGGTGTGTGTTTGAAACCCGAGGACAACAGGAGGGTTAACAGGCACAAACAAAACAAATACATGAAGAAATTATTAATAAAGAAATAAATCCACACAGTGTGTGAATACACAAAGTGGTGAAGACTGTACAGAACAATACTGTATATTGCCTTTGCAATCTGTTTCCAATGTGTGGGGTGGAGCTTCTGAGGGAGCACCCATATGGCATTTAAGGGATCGGTGTTTCTGTTTTAATCGAGTTCAAATATGAAGAAGCATTCTCTTACTTACTATACCTCTAATAAATAACTGTTCCCTGCATGTACATGTGTTTGCTTTGTTTAGGCATGTGTATATTAACAGCATCTGTGGTGTGGCTCATGTGTTGACCACGAGTCAGATATCCCACAGGTTAACATTTGTACACACTCACACACACACATGCATGCACACACACGCTCATTGCACATCTGGCCATAGGACGTGCCTGACAGCGGCCTTCATTATGCTACAGGCTTCTCAACCTATTGCTGATGAGGGAGAGTGGGCGATTTTGCATGGTTTGTAGCAAGAGGATGCATGAAGGAAGGATTAAGGCAGATATGAAGGAGAAACATGTATGTTGTACCACATGTGTACTGTGTATGTGTTGTGGGGACACTGTTGATACTGTATGTTTCTCTAGTCAGGCCAAGTCAAATGTATTTATGCTGTAGCCCTTAATCACAGTCTCAAAGGGCTGCACGGGCCCACATTTCACATGGAAACAAACGACACCCCATTTACCTTTTTCTCCCTTTGGGCAAGGAAAATCTTCTGTAAAAACCACTTGGGGGGAAAAAGTGCAAGAAACCGTGAGAAGGGACCACAGAGGGAGGAATTCAACCCTTCCAGGATGGTTAGGATGCCATACTGTAGGTGCAGGGTTGGAAACAACAATCAGCATTACCTTTGCCTGCTACAGTATTTGGTACATTTGCATTGTACATTGCGCTATTGCTCTGTAATTCCATTTATTGTACATGTAAACTACTTTTTAAAGGTTCTATACAAATAAAGTGTAAACAATTTTCTTATGCTGTCCTCATGTACAGATTCACTCAGAGGCTTTCAGTATACTGATAACAGTGTTGGATACAACGTAGAATACTGTATAAGGTGTAATAACAGTCTGAATGCATGCTACTGTAGCATTGTGTTTAGCTGTGTGTGTGTGTGCGTGCTGGGGGTATAGCGCCTACATTCAAATGATTTCATGGGCTCATCAATAAAGAGTGTCATTTGACATTTACTGTAGAGGACGGTAACTGACAGAGGGGAAATGGAGAGCGTGACGATCGGTGGGAAAAAGTGAGACGAAAAATGCGAGAAAAATCCTCCCATTTGCACAATAATGAAGCCAGGTCAGAAGCCTCCGGCAGCGTTTGCCTCCCACCTAATTGTCCTCGTGTTTTAATGGACTCCATGCCCCATTATGTTGACCCTGGCTTTTCACAGAGGCCTCAATTACAGCACAGCAGCACAGGAGTGAGAGGCCACAGGTCCCTGTGTGTTTGTGGGATATTGGTCAAATAGAGGCGAGTGATTTTCCCTGTATGGGGATCAGATACAGTATGTTTGGGCGATTGTGTTAGGTAAATTGTTTAAGGTGTCAGGTGTTCATTTCCTTGTCAACTGTGTGCTTTTATTTCTGTGTGTTAAACGTCAGTTGCATTTAAATTAAATTAGAAGAAATGATTACGCAAGTGTGTGTGTGTGTGTGTGTGTGTGTGTGTGTGTGTGTGCACGCGTGTCCGTTGATGTATCAAATGTGGGTAATTAATTGGAAACTACAAATGCATTTTATTATCTTTACTAATTATTTAGATTCAGTGGATATATTTCTCTTCTATTTAAGGCCACAGACATTCCCCTAAAATGTATTGTATCCATTTCTAATCATAATCATAATAATTTGGCCACAGGCTGCAATGGAAAGCTTTGCTTAATCATCTGAATGAGACGTATTTCATCCTTTCTTCCTCCTTATTGCGATATCGCACTATCTGCCCAGCGACAGGACCTTAATTATTCATGTGAATAAATTACCTATAAGGCGGAAAGTGAAGTCATGGCATGCCAGGAGGGAGCAGGTCTGTCAGCTTCAAAGGGCCAAAACCTCCCCAGATCCTCTGGGCTTCACTCCACTTATCACCAGTCACTGGGTATAGTGCTATATGCCGAGGCCTTCTTAATCTGAAGTTTAAATGGCAGAGGGTTGCTAGCTCCCTAGTGGGCATCACGATATTGAATGGAACTCACATTTAAATCACCCTGCATGCAGCTTTAGTGACCTTCACTGGTATTAAATGAAGAAGGGAAGGGAGAGGTCAATATCATGACCAAAGCAAGATGAATCTGGGTCTCTCTTATTTAAATGTTGAGATGATGAAATATCCTTTGTGATTATATGCTTGGAATTATAGTCAGCATAAGAAATGTCTTGAATTGCCTGTCGTAAGTCATTTGGCAGATGTATTGAATGATACCATACATATGTAAAGTTGATTAAACTAATATATGCACACGAATTGATAAAGGTCTGGAGGAGGCTTTTGAATTATTCGAACTAATGGATAATTAGGTTCCCTCGTGCGGGGTTGCAAGTTATTCTGGTAAACCCATCCTGATCTTTGCCAACTCCACGATTTATTCTGCTCTACTAAAAAAAGAATAAAAGGAAAACTGGAAACTCTCCATTCTAAGTCATTTGACAAGATGTGTTGGAGTTGTAGTGATTTAGAAATTTTAGAAAACCTTCTTTCCCCATACTGTATATATTTCTTCCCTGAAAATGGCAAATATTAATATTATGGCAGTGATTAGGGATACAACATGAGAATATTTTGAAATAATCACCACAGATAATATATTGACCGATAATAAAGTTCTCCCTTCATCTCCAATCCATTTATACTGTATGGCTAAATACTGTATACTGCATAAGGCAACAGCAGCTGCACTTTTTAACTGTCTTGAGGTCCTTGAAGATATAACAAATGGGGGTTTGGAATTTTCTCTAATAAGTCAACGGCTTTTTAATATATTTTGCTAGTGTAATCAATTTGGTTGAAATGTTTGAAAAAGGACGATGGTTGTATCCAAAAGTTGGTCTTTTAAATAAGGACTTGTTAGCCTAAGGGGCAGAGCGTGTCTCTCTGGCTTGAGTCTCTACAGAGCTTGACAATGAAAGCCAAATGTGCCTCATTACCATCATATAAATGCCACTCCAGATTGCTGCTAGCACTGTAATTGCCACTTAGACTTGCTGTACAATGGCAGATGTCACTGACAAGTAAAGCACGCAATAATACTGCATTGGAACTAAAATCCTGTTGCCTTTGGCTATCTGACAATGACTACAGTAGCTAGGCTAATCTCAGTATTTTAAAAATAGATAATAGGTGTCAGTGAATGAAAAGCAGTGTATCAACAAATTTGTCCTACCCAAACCATTTTGAACTTCTGCAACAGTGTGCAACTGCTGTCATTATTTGCACGTTGCAGTAAAGCTTTGGCAAATAGTCTCATCGATCAGCCATGTTGTGTGTGCAACGAGGAATTGGGAATGTTTCCTGACATGTCTACAAGTTTAGAATATTTAATACAGATGCCAAAGTAAATGCTGCGTGTGTGTAACCGCGTTATTAAATTGCTTTGCATGATATGCTCACAGAAGGATATACTGTATGTCGACCAAAGTACATATTTAGAAAACATATCTCTATTTAATATGGCTCATAATATGCACAATCCTTCAAGATAATGCTAGAAATATGCTGAAACAAACAATAACAACAACAACAACAACAAAATCGTAGCATGCTGCCATCAGTGAATAGGCGAGTGAAATAAACTTTAGTATTCAAATGTCTAGTTAGACTTCTTGCAATCAGATGAATTGATTGCAGTGTTTACGGCATGTCGTACACGAAGCCGAGAGCTGGAACGTGCGGCAGCTAGCCTAATCTGCCAGCCGCGTGAGCCTTTGGGGCACGGTGCGGTAATGTGATTTAGATGAGGTTTCCGGGCCGATGTGTCACTGCCGTCTCTCTTCAGCGCCCCGGCGACAGTCCCTCATTACACACACCGCCGCCGTTATCTGTGGCGCGACGAGTGTGACATTTTTTGACACCGGAACACCCAGACCCGTCTTTGGCGGTGAACTGATGGGGAGGAATAGGGAAAAGAGAGAGCTGGGATTCTGGGTTTGTGTTGCTCTCACGCGGTATCCGAGGGTTAGAAAGTGGAAAATAATTGATAAATGATAACTGAAGGTGAACATGTTTATAAGGGGAAAGGTAGCACATGTTGACACTTGTGATTGGGAACCTTTTTCTTGGGCTTTAGACATCTCGAGTGGAGTTTTAGATATGATATGATCTGTATTTGTGAATTAAAATGTGAGGCACCTGTTTAGAAGAGCTTTGGCGTCAATGTAATCTTGCCAAAGCAAGACTAAACAAAACTAAAATAATGTTTTGATTCAGCAACATTGAGACAGCAAGTTCGCCATGACAAAATTGTGCCACACTTGCCATTCACGACATTTAGCTTTCATCCACTTTGTATCCCCACTTTCATCAAAAGCATCTTACAGTGAGTACAACAAGTACTAAGGAGCAGATAGGAGTTATGCGTCTTGCTCGAGGATGCCTAAAATGTAGGCCAGGCTTGTTGGGGATCAAACCCTCCTTTAAAGTGCTTTCCCTTTTCCAAACAATTTCCTAGCACGACTTCCCACATAGTTCTGTGTAACGGACCATCTAAGGTCAGCATGGCTAAATTGCCACCAAACGCAATGCAAGTCCAAGTGAACATAAGAAACACAAATGTTGAGAATCCAGACACGGGTACATTTGTTCATTCTCTGCCATTCTGCTCAATCAGACGGTCTTGTTATCTCCTTCAACCAATTATTTGATTAGAGGAGGAAAGGGCTGGAATCATCCAGGCCACTCCATAATACGAAAGGGTTGCTAGGATTCTCGGGATCTGGCAAATGCTGCAGGGTTAAGCTTCTGAATTAAGAGTGATATCACCAAAGCAGGCCTATTCGCTGACACGGACACAGGCACACAAGCACACGTAGGCAGGCACACACATGGATAAGTGGATTCGCACAAACACGCACATTGGCCAGCTATTTCTGGTGGGATTCTGAGGTTGTGACCAACCCAGCTGGGTTGTAATAATGCCTAGAGTGCAATGTAAGGTACTAAGCCAAGCACTTGGAATCATAACTGAAAGGGAATTTGAAGTTCAGAGGGGGAAAACCGCTGTTAAAACTGCTAGCTTAGCTTCTTGTTTGGTTTGTGCTTCAAGCTCCTATAGGGCCCACCGACCTCCACAGCCCCACCCACTGGCTTAGTCTGCATTAGTGCCGACTTACCCTGTGGATGTATTATGTTTGCCTTCGAGCCGCACCACCCCCGGACCCTCCCAATGCCTCACATGGGAAGCTATTGATAAAACATCCACATACTGTATATCCTGCCCTAGCTCAAATGCTGACTTGTAGTATTTGGTCTCCGGATAGCACCACTGATAATACCATGGATTAAAGGCATTTCGTAATGAGATGCACACCCTCATGATACTTTGAATGAAAACTTCCATCCAACATGCATAATCAGTAGGCAGGCATAAAATCTACATGATACATGCTCTATCACACATGTTTGTGATACTGTAACTGTAATGTGATTAAGGGCTGTACTGTATAGTCCTAATGTTTATATACTTGATTGGGCATAAGTTGTGTCAAATTGAAAGCATACAATACCAAAACATACACACAACACAAGCATCACTATTAGCAATGCTAAGCCTATATGATTTGTTGGACAGCATATTTTTCCATGCACACTTGCATTCAACTTTTATTAAGACAGCTGAATCTAAAATAGTACTACTTTCCACAGCCTCATGTACTGTAAATGTATATTTCTCTTAGCTGTCAGTGAAAGAAAAATGTGATCTAATATGCAGATTACTTCCAAATCAAATATTGCTAAATATTATACAATATTTGGAGAAAGCACATTATTATGCAATATAATGCCGTGTTGCATAAGGTTAAGACCCAATTACATCCTTGCATGTATTTCCCCAAACAACACAGATGACTGAAGTACAGACGTTGTGCTCCTTCAGAGTTAAGAAGTTGCTGGTGTTCAAAGCACTGGATGTGATGCAAGAGGAAGGCAATGAGCCACACTGGCTATTGATTCCGACCAAAGAAGTGCTAGGTGCTCACAGCTGGATAGAGGTATTCATTTTGAGAGACGACTGTGGATGCACCAGAGTTCAAAGAGGGTGCCCCATTACTAGTACCACCAGCATTAGCTTAACCTCTGAATAGTGTTTATAATGCACCTGTGTAGGTGATAGAGGCTTTATTCATGCCTTTGAAGCCACAAGCCCTTGTTCATAACAGACTAACGTCTGATTTACAGAAAGAAGGACTATTGAGTGTGCTTCTTTGCAAATTAGGGGCCTAGGTACTTTTACATGAGCACTGTTATAATTATTTGGGGTTCAGAAATGTAAATACTATGAACAATACAGAGTCAGACAATCAGACAGATAATTTGTGGTCCTCCCAGTGTAGCACTAGGCTAGCATGCACTGTTCTGAATGTTCATTGGCCTTGAATGCTCAATACACGGATGAAGCGAATTCAATTTAACTCTATACATCCTCTGCAATGCTCCCTACACGGAAAGACACACATTGTTTGTTATTAGTCCTGCCATTATCCTTATGGTTAAGGTACTGCCCTTAGTCACTGGTTGCCACAGACTTTAAGAGCACTCTGTCAACTGCTCTTAAAGGTGGAGTCAGCAATGCTGGAGAAAGATTATTGATATATGAAGTCGCTAAAAACATCAACACCACTCCCTTCAATGCCATAGGGTGGTCCTTCAGAAGCAGAGCCGGCCCAAGGCATAAGCGACCTAAGTGACTTAGGGCCCCGTGGCCATCTTGTAAGGGAGCTTGAAATTGTTTGACATTTTTTATTATTTTTAATGTATTTATATTATGGCTGGTCAACAGCTGGAAATCGAGCAGATTGCTCTGGTTAAACTACACATTTCTCTAGTTAGCTTTACTATACAGTACATCTATGTGGATTTAAGATTTAATTTATTCAACTGCTAACTTTTGTAAAACAAGATATGCTAATATCTTAATCTACCTGCAGTAGTTCTAATACCTATTACCTAATACCTATTCATAGTTGGTTTGAAATAAAAGCAAGCTAACTTCTTGTTTGTATACTGTTTGATGCGTATACATTAACAACATAATTCATTAGCTATTTATAGATTATGAGCTGTTGCTCTGTTTGTATCATATTGTATGTCGGTAACACATTCAACACTGATCCACCTCGTAAGCTGTAAAATTGATTACTTTTTGGGTTTTATGTTGCTTTTTTAATATAACGTGGCACTCTTATTTTTTCTTTTTTTTTTTCAATTTAGGTCCATCCTTCTCTGCAGGCGAGGTGGAGCACTTACCTGCACCTGCATTTCTGATTCGAATGTCTCTTCTGTGTCTGTTTTAACCTCAGCTGGTGGCAGGTAAGTTAACAACACAGAAGCATTTGCATGTCAATCAAAAATACCTCTCAAGATGACAGTTAGCCAAGCTGTGTCCCAGACTACCCACAAAGCCTACATTGTATTAAATGTATATTGAGGAACCAGAATTAGTACCACTAGATAGGCATAGTTAGCCTAAGGATTCTCATAACTTATTCACATTTTGAAATTAGTATATACTACTACAAATACTAATAGTAATAGTTATATCAGTGTTCCATATCAGTACAGTAGGCACTGCACTACAGTACAGTATGCACTGCAATTGTAATTTATTATTTAACAAATTGCACATGCATTGCCAAGGCTAGGATACTGTACTGTTGTGTCTGCATCCCTTTATTTGTGTTCCCAATTAGGCTACATACCCAGGGCCGTACCTGCTCATTTTCAGAGCATAGAACGGACAGCTAACAGAGCGTGAGGAGATAATTGCTGAAATTGATCAAATGTGTATTAGCTTACAATCGCTGATTCTGTCTTTATGTAGTTTACAGTGGCAGAGGACAAATTTCACCATGGGGATCAATAAACCGTATAAAGGGAATGTAAAGGCCAAACTGGTGTTTCAGATATTGTAACTGACGTTTTAGTACTCTTCCTTTGTTGAAAGGAGGTGGTCACACAGGATGATCATGTTGTAATCATATCAGCTAATGATAAAGAAAGTGTCATTTGTCCCGTCCAATAGGTGTGAGATGTGAGACACTGGGTGTGTCTACACCAAGCAGAGTGTGTACACACCCAGCCAGCGGTCCAAGAGGACTAATATGCTCAAACTTATCTTAAGCCCTGTCTCTCTTTACTGTCCCTTTTAATTTACAGCACTGTTTGACTATTTGCGATAGATTGTATTTGATCAGTAAATTAACCTCACCTGCCAACCCAGTAGGAAAGCGTGTGAATGGAACATCTGTGCTAGAGTGACACTAATGAGGATGTGAAGAAATGTCTTTCTGAAGAAAATTATATTTTGAGCTTTTGCCCAGCTAACAAGGCGTACACCAAGAACATGATAATATAACTGACTTTTAAAGGTGCAGTCAGGGATGCTGGAGTAAGATTGTTGATTTTTGAACTTGATCAAAACAAAAACACCTCTTCCTTCACTTCCTTCTTCATAGGTGCTCCCTCAGAAGCTCTGCCCCTCAGCATGTATTGCCAATGCTGGGATATAGTTGTGTAGAGCTAAAATAATACAAAGTTATCATGACTTGGTGGGTATGAAGACATGCCTCAATGCATCAGGGACATTTTCTTTAATTTCCATTGCATTTTCCCTTGCCTTTTCAGTGAGAATTGACAAAAATGAGTATTGATGAGGATCCCTAACACAATTATAGGATACAGTATGTGACAAATAGGTGTTGGTAAGTGAACCTCACAAGAATTGAAGACGAGAATTAACTGCACATGAGCAGTAAACAAAATAGAAAAAGGCGTTAAATAGTGCATTAGGAAATCTGTTCATGCAGGGTTTAGTTTGTTGAAAAGCAGCAGGAACCTTTCTGTTTTCATTTATGTTATCAGACTAATATTGAAAAGGACTTTGTGAGACTGCGCTATCACCCATTAAAGCTAAAGATGCTCTTCCTGACACTGGCAAATATTATTCTGGAGTCTCTGTCAGTGCATAATGAAATGGTTATTTATGCAACCACGCACACTGTTCAAACTGATATTTAGCTTGTTGACAGACAGAATCCGTAATCAGTCACCAACCCAGGGCCCAGAGGGGAGTGTGTGCTCCTCATGAAATCATAGGAAAAACGAAAAACCTCGAAGAACAGGGCTCTTCAGTCTGCAGGCATTTTCATTCTAATTCAAGCTCTCCACCGTCTGTTCTGCAATGCTTGACTACTGAGCACTGACAAGATACTCAAGAGTCAGCACTGGGAAATGCTTTGAGAGCCATGCGTGGCTGTAGATGAGCGGGGAAAGGCTATGTTTAGAGAAGAGATGTGTTTCAGCCCTCATGTCAGGCAGGTTTGAAGTGAGTTAACAGAACGTCACCAACGTAATGGAGAACACTATACAGTAGCATGGTCAGGGAAGTCTCTATAAAAGACACAGATATCAAGCTCCTTTCCATTTCCTTTGAAAGAGACCTACCAGTACTATTAATCATCCACTGTGATAATATGTAAGCTACAACTTCTCACTGATACACCGTAGTTAATTACAGGGACATTTTACAGAGAACATCTTCTCTAGTCTATAGTCCCTGCCATTTTTCACTGCGCCCGAATGTTCTGACTAGGGTCCGACAAATCTACTCTGCCTGTCAATCACATGAATGCCTACATACATCTACTATACAACAGATGTGTCAATGGCAGACCAACGGGCTCTAGATGGTGGGAGAAGAGGAGAGGGGATGTGGGGGAGGTGGGGTTGTTGATTTTCAAATGCTTGCCCTCTTTCCTTCCTTTAAGCTACTGTAGCTCTCATTGCAACTCTCAAACCCTACACCTACAGCAGCTCTGATGGCTTTATGCCAAGAGCCCATACATATTTTAACACGTAATGGCCCCAGAGGACTATGAACTTCTGACCCTACCAGCTACAGCATATCTTGCCCAGAAATCCCAGTAGTTTTTATTTTATTTCAGTCATTTATATGTCTGATATACTTTTATAAGAACAACAAGAAAGGGCACATTTAAGTGAAAAACAGGCTTATAAATCTCCATTCTGTGTGTTTTAGTGGTTATCAGCAGGTTAGGGAAGTTTGCAATATCACTGGTCAGCACTGTGTTCCCCAAAGGTGGCCATATTGGCCCTCAGAGGGATTCATTACAAATGGGAGGATGTGTAATAAAACATTCAAAACAACAAGGGATCTCAGGTGCCCACACACAGACACACATCAAAGTGAACCGGCAATTAAACCATGGTAGTGATTTTATAGGCTTACGGGTAGGGTTTAAATGGCTTCACTCAAGCTTACAGTATTTATACTGTATGTCTTAATGGGTGAGTCAATGGTTTTACAGCACTGTCAGGACAGGGAGAATTCTACAAAGATTTTAAATAATTGAATCCATTAAGAAATACAATTTTAAAAGATTTGTAATACAGTATCCACTACTGTTGTGGATCTATCTATCAAATGACTACTGAATAACTTCTGAATTGCTTTCTGGTTTTACCTCGATAGATGTGGTACTTAAAGAATAAGCTGATCAGGTGAAAACTAAATCTTTAGCTTTGTAAATTGAGCACTATCATAGCAGTTACATTAAGCTGCTGCTGCTTCTTACATTGACACCTAGATCTATGAAACATTATTAGATGTTATGGCTCAAATGAAAATGGACCATTATACTTTACATGTTAATGAATGGCAAAATGTTACAGTATATTCCAATGATTTGTGTGCATCCTGTGCAGATATTTGAACAGAGGGAATGCCTCTTCTACCTTCTGTTGCTCAGAATTGGCTTCAAAGGAATAATGTCAAATGTATAACAGATAAATAATATAAACTCAATAATGACATAATAATAACACGTAGCCAAATGATGACCGTTAAATGTTGTAAAATAATCAACTTCCATAAATCAACAAATAAATATATAAATGAAGACAAAAGATACTTCATTTATTTTAATCAGCCGAGGCTTGCTTTACATCCACGGTGTGTGGGGCTCCAGATGTGAGCGCAGATGGCAGACTTAACCGAGTGCGCACCTGAGAAAGCGTATTAATGATATAGCACAGTGATTGGGCTTTGTTTTAAGAGTTTGACGCTAGTCTTTGATAACTGTCCCCAGGGGGCGCTGCCATGCTGGGCTATCTGGGCTCCGGCTGAACAGAAAACAAGGACAGCTGCTGTAGTCTTCTCTGCTGAACCACACTGTCCCCATTCTATCTATCTGTCCTGCAGTGAAACGCGTCTCTTGACTGCTTCGTCTCTTAATGTATGTCGTCCCCGTACGACAACTGACATTCTTACGGCCTTTTTAAAAAAACGTGTCATCTGGAACACATCTAGGTCGGTGCACATTTGTTACTTTTCACACCGTATTCAATGTTTGACTTGACTTTGCCAGTTAATTAACACTGAGAAAGTACAGTGAAACAAATGTGTATTGTGCAAAATTAGAAAACGGATAGGTGAGTTGATATAATATGATGCAATTTTACAATTGATTTTGTAGCTTTATATATGAGCTTTCATGATCTTGTTTTAGTTCAGCGTGATTCTTACTAATAATATTACTGTATTATGTATTTCCATTATATACTGTATGTATATCTCAGATATACAGTAAGTATTATCAAAAGAAAAGAGTAAATAAAATGTGTTCAAAATGTTTCCCTCGGACACTCAATAGGTAGATACGGTGTATAACAGCAAGGCGCATGATAAGTTAAATAAGTTTCCAGACAGCTCCGCTAATTCGATCCTTCTCTATCTGTGTCACCCTGTTGGACTTGATGGACATCTGAGTTGGCCACAGTTTTTCTGGCTGATGTTTTATTCTGGAGAGGGAGCTGTGCTGTGTTTCTGCTACTGAAGGGGCCTCCGGTTAGTTGCCAAGGCGCGGGCCCCAGGGACAGTATTGTCCAGATGTTTCTCTCCCAACCAAGAGGCTCTCCTGTCAGGGGAAGAACTCGCTGCTCTCATTTCGTGTCCACATGTGTCCTGCTGGAAGACGCTGAAGGCAAACTGCAATGCCAAGCCCACAGATAGGAAATGCATGGCCCGACTGAACACAAGCAATATGCATTCTGACGTCCTTGTGGAAGAAACTAATTGGAATATTCATTCAGATTTGGTCTTCTGATCGATGACAGGGTCTGTTATTTCATTTCTATAGGTGGTGTGCATGTGCTAAAGTAATGAAGCAAAAGAATGCAATATAATTGCCTAATCAATGCACAACAATAAACTGTATTCAGCATGATTGTTATAAGCCATAAAACAGTAACGCATACATCAGTGTTTGTTTAAAAACATAAAATAAGTTAAATGTGTACCTAAATCGATTCAAAAATAATGATTACCTTCTGCAATGCAATGCATACAAATGCCCAAATAGCCCTGGCAACAAATCTTCAAAGGGGTGATATAGGACAAACTAACAATTCAGGAATGCGTTCCATTGTACTTGTGTACTCAGCCATGAAGGGGAAAAAAAAAACAATAGACAGTGTGTGTGGACATAAAATTGCTCTTGAATGAAAGAGATGTATCGTCCAGCCTATGTGCCTCATCAATGACAGAACAGAGGAAAGCACAAATCAAAGAAGACAGCTTCATTACGTTGTTACTTTTCTGCAGTGCACACCACTGCAGCCCCTGTTATACGTTGTGTTAAGAATTTCAGATGAGATGACACATTTTGGAACACAGCAATAGCAACAGCTCAGAGAATGTGTTTACAGCATTTATGTATGACTATGTTTTGGTTGTGAGATTAATGCATAAAAACACATTTCTTAGAAAGGTACATCACGGTATTGGAATGTTATCAAGGTCTTTTTTCCTCCTCTGAAACACTGACATTTTTTCCCCCAAGCTGAGTTAATTCATTATTCCATATCTTTATCTCTCTCTCTCTCTCTTGCCTTCATTCTCTCACTCTGCCCCCTCCACTGATGAGACTGTGTGCCAATTGTACATTATTGAAGGAGGTGTCCAGGCTCTAATCTCTGACTTGAGACTGTCACAATCCATCAGGGTGGGAGAAAAGAGAAATTCTGTTCTCTCCAATTTCCGCCCCCCATCCATCTCTCCCTCCCTCAGCTTTGAATTATCCCTCTCTGCCTCCATCCGCTTCATAAATATTCATCTGCGAGGTGACCAGCACTTTACAGAGAATGTGTCACTACCCATCATCTCTCCACATGCACAGGGTCAAACGCACAGGGTTAAGTTTGTCAGATTCATTAGGGGCACAGAGGCCATAAGGGCCAGGGATGCACTGACATGTATATACTGTATATATGTATTTATATACATATGCTCACATTCGCAATTGCATCAGTCCTACATTGGGCAAACATGTAATTGACTGATTTGTACTAAAATGTATCTACTCTGTACTTCTGAACTTTGCTTGAGTGCAGAGGGTTTCTCTGAAATGTCTAGCTTATTTTTTTGATTCACTTAACCGGGTAACTCATATAGACATTTTTATATCTTAACACATCCAATTAAATGCCTAGTTTGTAGGAGCATCAAACGTGTCAGGTAGCACATCAAATGTGCTTCGGCCTTTATTCATAGCCAAAGTATCCAGCAGGTCCCAATTATCTCTGGATTTCTTATTAATGGATACATGTTCGTTTTTAGAATGTTTTGCTTGTGTTGCAGGATCAGTCTGGGAACTCCTAATTAAAAATTAAAAATAAATAGAAAAGAAGTTTCAGACTTCAAAAGAGACCAGCCGGCCAGTCAGCGTCCAGGTGGGTAGCTAATTTGGTGCCAGTACTGTAGGTGCCAGTGTCTTGTTTGGATTGGTTGAAGGTGATCCAATCACCTGCTCATGATTTGATTGACACCTACTGGCACCTCCTCTATGACAAACTTGACAAATGGAGAGGTTCTACTGATTTGTAGAGTGCAACAAATCAGGATGGACTTTACCAGGTTAGAACATATGCCCAAATATCAATATCCTCTGTCAAAAAAATTCATTACCATTCAGTATAGTTTATTTAACACAGCATTATGTTAACAACAACACTTGCTGTAGTGTTTACACATCTCTAACACATAACAAAGCTGGCACTGGTTTTCAGTGCCAGCTTTGTTTCACTGATGTGATAAAAACCTGTTTCAAGAGCGTAGGGTGGCGACCTTTAGAGACCTATGGGCTACTGTGTGTGAGGCAACGTGTTGTAGCAGGAATAGAGAACAGTTAAACACATGTGAGGTGCAAGAAGACAAGAACATTAGAAGTCAAACTCAATGTGAGGATGAGAGAGAGAGAGAGAGAGAGAGGGGGAGAGGGAGAGAGAGTGAAAGAGAGGGGTGGGGG
>JAODUG010059022.1:3589-14658 GCA_027564795.1 Aphredoderus sayanus
GGTGTGGCTGAACACTGTGAGGAGACCTGATCCTGTGCTCCCACTGTGCTGTGGTGTGGCTGAACACTGTGAGGAGAGCCTGTTCTGCTCCAGTGGCCTCCATGGTGTAGTTATAATATCCGTATAATAAAGCTCTCACATAATTGTCTGTGTGCCAATGTAATCTGTGGCTTGATTCCACATCTGACCAGCCTGTTGATACGATGATATGATTATCTCTCATTGCTGGCATGAGGTCAGACTACAGACACACACACACACACACACACGCACACAGACACACACGTGCACAAGCATGCACACACACACACACATACACGCACACAGACACACACGTGCACAAGCATGCACACAGACACACACACACACACACACACACACACACACGTGCACAAGCATGCACACAGACAGACAATTGCACCTGTTTCTGTCAGCTGCTATGTGAACAAATGGGGTAAATTACCCTTTTTGACCACTCATGGGCTTTAGAGCTGCCAGCATTAGCACAAGTACTGTCACACACACACACACACACACACACACACACACACACACACACACACCGTATTTCCCAGTGTGTATGTGTGTGATGGTCTATTTGTGTGTGTTCATTAAATGTCTGTGTGTGTGTGTGTGTGTGTGTGTGTGTGTGTGTGTGTGTGTGTGCAGACCTACAGACATAGCGAGCCTGCGGCAGAGGCACTTTCCCTAGGAACACTGTGTTCTGATGCGGAGAGTGAAGGATGAGCGAAGCCGCCTCTTTCTGACTGCTGTTTGCAATCAACTTTGCCCAGGACACCAACAGCGCACTCTGCTGGACAGGCCAATAATTGCTGTTCAGCCAGACGTGATGAACAGGCCAAAAAGATCCTTGTGTTTTGCTTTAGAGGGTAATTGTTAACGGTGGCCAACATGTCTGGAACCCCATTCAATTGAGACTAAATTCAACCACTATCAGTAAAAATAGACCTTGAAGCAACCTTGAATATTTTATAAATTAATTGTGAGTTTGCAATTCAATTCAAGTCAATTGAATGTAATTAATATTCTGCTGGGTTACATTAACTGGCTGTCTGACTAAATAAAGGTAAACTAACTAATGGACTTCAGAGACACGTTGATATTATAATTAAAGACCATCTAATGTCTATTGTTCATGCTGAAATGAAAAGGCCAGGTTTGATGGCTTTTACCACAGCCAAATATATTCATTTTGTGCAGCCTATATCCAGCTTGAAGGTAGGAATGTGGATAGGAATAGTTGTCCACCTAAAACGTGCTTTGATTACACAAAGAACCAACATCTTAAACCCCTAAAAATCCTTAAAACCAAAAAAATCACCCTGTCTGTTGTCATGTCAACACAGCCTGAATCCTATCAGTTATGATATTGGCCTGTCTCCCCTGATGGCATGGGACTGCAGATGGCTGCAGTGTCTGAAATGGTGAAATCTTTTTCAAACTTTACACTTTCCATAAAATAGCCCATTTTAGTTTTTTTTTCATCAATCATTTTGACAACTAACATCTGCTTGTACCTTTAGAGTACCAGGGTGCCAAAGCAGCTTCTGAGCTACAAAACATCACCTTGTCGAATACTACTGGCAGAAATTAGACTTTGATAAGCCCATGTGAGACAGTTGTAGCCTACTTGAAATCTCCATATACTCAATAACTCAAACTATAAAGGAACATAGAGTACCTGCACACTTAAATAAGTACACAGTAAACTATACATACTTGAATGGAACATCGATAATATATATTATTTTATTTGATCTAAAATGTCTGTGTTGCAAATGACATACATACTTATATACTTATAAGGTCATGTCAGGTAATTTGAGATAGATTTGATTGCTAATAAGTCAAATTAAAAAAACTGAAGGCTACTTTAATTCCCCTCTCGCCCTGGGGTCAAAATGGCCCACAAAAGGCAGCCTTGTGGTTCAACCCTATACAACAGCAGAGTTAATACGAAATAATAATAAAATAATGATTAATTACTAACTTAATTTTAATCTAACCATTTTGACCCATGGACAACGGGAGGATTAACCTGCAATAATGACCCACAAAAGACCTCTTAGCTAACCTAAGCCTAACCCTAACCCTAGCCCTGGGACAACGGGAGGATTAACCTGCAATAATGACCCGCAACAGACCTCTTCTCTAACCTAACCCTAATCCTAGGGCGCCAAGTAAAATAATTTAGAAGCTCTGGACCTTCAAACACATAAAGAACCCTTACTTCACTCAATTGACATGTTCAGGTAAAATAAAGTAAAATGGAACAGTCAATGAAGGACACCAAACTTAACTGCCCAGCTGTCCTCCGGGTCAAACTGACTCAATTAACTACCTCTTTGTGGCAGATAGAGGGCGCCAATACTTTTTCTACAGCGTACACAGACATATGATGTGTACTGCTGGCACAACAGGACAACAGGAGGGTTAAAAGGCACACAAAAAAAATACATAAAGAAATAATTAACAAAGAAATATATACACACAGCACTGACAATAAAGAGAATCACACAATCAGACACAATCAGATGGCGCCATCTTCTGCCAAAAAACAATTTACTCGAGGACAACAATAGACTTTAAACATTAACTTAAAAAAAATGTATAAAAGTTAAACCCATGTATCATTTCTGACATCATGAATGTGGTCAAATTATTGCAATGCTTTCCATGCACTGTTTGGTTTTAGCCTGATTTGCAAAGTGAGAACGATGGACTCTAACTTTCCAAGGTACGTAATGTGACTGTTGAGAACACTGGAAAAAAGGTTAGATCTACTGTAGGTTATTTATAAGTGAGATAAATACCGTTAACCTTTTCTCTAAACCCACACAGAGTATTCTCTGGTGATGAAGTAAGCTTCGACCTCCCATTTTCCTTTATAACAGCCCTCTTCTATAGCTTCTGACCTGCGGCGTTTGGGTTTGTTGATGTAAAATTAAGCTGTTTCCAGGCTCTGACACAAAAAGCAGTATTGATGTCTGCTTCCTGACTTCTACACCACAGGATACGATTGGGGGGGGGGCTGTTCCCCTACAGGTAACAATGTGAATGGTCCCAGGTTTATTCAGACCGACCTTTGTCTGTCAGTAGGGACCGGCGATACCACTGATTTTCATTTTGATCCAATACCAAGTAATAGTAAGGCCATATACTGCTAGAATACGATACAATACTTGTATACACACAAACAGAATATATCTGTAATGATTTATAAAATGAACATTGATGCAGACATTAAAAAGTTATATTTGAAAGCTTTACAATTTAGAAGCATTAGAATTATTGCACATAAGATAACGAAGATCAGACATCTCTACTTTGTTGAAACGGCCATCAAACAGAACTGGAAGGATTGCTTCCCTCTCCAGACTGACGCTCGCTACGAAGTCAAACTGGAGAGCTGCCGAAGGAGGCTGTTACTTCGGCACACATGCAGGTGAACGCACCAGTCCAGCTTAACCCTACTGTTGTCCTCCGGGTCAAACTGACCCATCGCACTACCTCTTTGTGGCAGATAGAGGGTTAAAAGGCACATGCATTAAAAAACAAACACATTAATAAATAATTAATGAATAAATAAATACAGACAGCACTACCACTAAAGAGAACGACACAATCAGACACAATCAGATGGCGCCATCTGGTGGTAAAATATGATATATATGGACAACAGGAGGGTTAATGTGTGTGTCACACTGTATAATTATGCCGTCTGTCCGTCTGTCACCCCAGTGTGGTTCTGTGACTTCCAGCACGTTGTGTATGTTACTGTATAAAGACATAGGGAAGTATTGGAGAAACTCCTCTGCTAAATATATTACGTTAAAGGTGCAGTCAACGATTTGCAAGCAAATACACTTTTTTGTCAAATTTTATCTCCTGACGGCCCACTAGCTGTCAGTTCTGTATATGTGCGCTGAAAAAATAATCTGGTGTTTCTACACAGCCCTGGCTCTGTAAATGGGAAAACAAACAGAGCGGTGCAGACCGCACCATACAACAATATCCTAACCACTGTAATGCGTTTCCAATGTAGGGGGCAGAGCTTTTGAGGAAGCAAGGAAGGTGTTTTTGTTTTGATTGAGTTAAAATATCAACAAGCTTTCCCCAGAATGACTTATTACATCTTTAATGCAAGTTCTAACTTGTACATGTACAAAAACTAGATGTTTCAGAATAAAACTCATATGCTACAATATGCAGTCACACTGCTATTTTCATATGAATATATTTTCATCTTCATATCTCCAGGCTCAGCACACATTCCTGTGATGCTGACAATGTGAGCAGCTGCTATAGACCGTATGCGTATTAGTTTGCAATTTCACTCTGCGTGCACACATCAAAATATATGATGAACGAACCCAGAATGATATCTCACCTCAGCTGTGTCCACAGGCATGGGCATTGCCTCACTTTAGATAGTAGGATTGCGCCATAGTTATACCTCTCCGGTTGATCCGCTATGTCAGTGAGTTCCTCACCCCGATAACGTAGCCTAATCTTTTACTACCGTTTTACAGACAACCCGCCATCCAAAAATATGGCCCATTCATGTGCAATTGTTCATAAAGAGATACATTTATTCAGAAAGAAGTTGTATGTGATTGTTGACAGGCTCACGTCTGAAAGACATTTTTTGTCCCTTGTCCTGCCGCTGTCTCTCTGCACTGTGCAGAGGACAGTGGCATTGCTCTCTGGGTCAAGGGCAGGTCTAGCTCATTAGCCTATAAGAACAGTATCTGTTGAGTGGGAACCTCCGGTGCTGAGAAATGAATCTCAAATCTGTATTTCCTTGAATGGCCACTTGAGGCTGACTCCACCAGCGAGTCAATCCCCATAGACCCCCATGTTAACCCTCCTGCTGTCCTCCGGATCAAACTGCCCCAATGCTCTACCTTCTTCTGCCAACAGAGGGCGGCAATTCTAATTCTACAGCTTACACAGACATATGATGTCTATGTAAGTCATCAAAACATAAGCAGGTGGCACCATCTGCTGGCGCAAGAAAGTAGTGCGTTTGAAACGCGAGGACAACAGGAGGGTTAAATACTGTCACTACATACTATAAGCCATTTATATCAGAAACAAGCCCAAAAAAAAAAAAAATCTTCTTTAAATCTTAAACCAAGATTATCACATTGAGTTCGATATAGTGTTTGCAGTGCCCGGTCGCCCTGTCCTGGCTGATGATGAAAGCTGCTGGATGACAGCTTCTGAAGCGGATGTGTTAATACGTTTAAGGGGAAAAGGTAGAGGAGTGTGTTTTGGCAGTACTTTGTGGCTTCCTGGCAGGAACCATCGCCTCTAATGCAAAACCTTCCAGTCGAGGACGACTATAATTAACTGTCAAACCTATCGATGATTAACACATTTTTAAACGATCTCAGAATAAAGTGTTGAAAAGGTTGCTTTATTCGATATTGTCACAAATTACAGGGAGGCTGATGTCTATTGTTTCTTAAGGTGCGTAAGAATGGCCACACTGGCAGTAATCCATGAGACTATACATACATATAAACAACAGGCTGATGTCTGTTGTTTCTTAAGGAGTGTAAGAATGGCCACACTGGCAGTAGTCCATGAGACTATACATACATATAAACAACAGGCCGATGTTACTCAGCAGTTACATTATCACCTGCATTACCTGCATGTTGCTGTGAACGCTGCAGTACTAGCATACTTGCTTCCAGGCCTACAGGCCTCTCGCCGCGCCGGGTGCCTAGCATACCTAGGGGCCTTTAATGAATTAACCCTCCTGTCCACCAGATGGCGCCATCTGATTGTATGGTTCTTGTTATTATCAGTGCTGTGTGTATTTATTTTTTTATTAATTATTTCTTCATGTATACGTTTGTTTTTTCGTGCCTTTTAAAGCATAGGAGGCAGTCGAGGCAGAGACAGTGTTGAGGACGCGACCAACCGATCCCGACATGAACAGTAAGCGTGTGACTGTGGTGTCTTTGTATCTCTCACCCACAGCTCGCCCCTGGCAATAACTATATTACCTTACAATTGCTGATGCCACCTTTAAGTTTTGGATCAATTAAATTCTACATCAACCTTGTGAAGCATGATAAGACATTCCACCAGTAGAGACTGTGATCAGCTTTGATGTTTAATATGTAATCTTGATAGGGTTAAAACATGAGGTTTATTTCTTCCTACTGTATTTTTCAGGAGACAATTTTGAGCTTATAAGTAGAGGTGAATTAATATTTCCATCCTCTCAAGTGTTATAAAACAACGTGAGGCTAAGAAACAACCTTTTCAAACTTCATTTGACCCATGACCTGTTGTCTGACGTGATTTGGTGTTGGTGTTTGTCTTGTGTGATGCATCTTGACACCCAGCCACCGAAGATCTCTCTCCCTCCCTCGCTGTGTTGTTTGAAGGGCACACAGGGGGACAACCCCACCACCCGCCCCCATTTTGGCATGGCTGGGTGATGGGAGGTAGGGGGCTTGGCATAGAGGGTGGTGTAGGTTTGCCAGAAACTCCCGCTTTGAACATGTTCCATATACTGTACATCATCGCTACGCTCTGTCAAAATACGCACTGAACTAATTAAAGAACCTTTATTTTGTTAAGGGTGTACTTCCTTTACTTAAGGCAAATGTAGATGACTTAAACTGTCATTTATTTATTTTCTAGTGATTAGACACTAGTATTTTTGCAGAGCAGAGCAGATACTCTGGCTGGCTCTAATGAAATCTACTGGAAGATGCTTACAAGATACTCATGAAATGTGTTTGTTTCAGTTTAAACCATGTTAACCTTGTCAACCACACTGCAACACAGTCTGCATGTGGTAGCTCTGTGTCACCCTGTTTGACTGTAAAACTGTAATTTTCGTTGACGGACACAGAGTTTGTGAAACCTAATCCCTGGTACATTTAATTAAGAGAGTAAACTGCTGAGCTGAGCTTCAGATGTTATAATAACATCATAACAACAACATAAATGAAGCAAGCATCTTTTTAAAGACATTTGATTTTTAAAGACATTTACCCCTGTTCATATTTACAGTGAATCCATACTGTACCATGGGTCAATTTGCTCTGTGTACAGAGGAATACCTCTTTAAGATAAGACTAAAGCCAGACATTTGGAATGGGGAATATGTCTCTCTCACACTGCTAATCTCGTTAATTAATTCTGAATGCTGTAATTCAAAGATGTTCACTTCAGCATATGCTGCATATGAATGCCAATGCCCAGTCACATAGGTAAGCTTATCCCCAAGCTTCGTCCTCCACTCCAGGAGAGATTTAATCTGCTCCTGAGGTTGGTTTGTTCTTGTCCCTGCATGGCTGCACGGGAGGAGATATGGAGAGGTCATGCTGTGCCTTGTACAATGTCTCTGTAATGTACGCATCAAGGGATGGTGTTGCACTTAAATCTTAACAGTATAACACCGCTGATGATTTGCACTGATTTACAGTGTTGTCGAAGAATAAACAACAGCTTTGCTTCTCCTTACATTTAACTATCTCTCTCTCTTTCTCTCTCTCCCTCTCATTGAACTCCTATTCTCGAAGGGGAACAAATCTTTACATATCCTTCAGTGAAGTGATCTCCTATAATCACATACAGTAGTTAAGATGATCCCTCATTTTGAGCGTAATTTCATTTCTGACAGTGACATGGCACTTCTCATTAGTGATTGGAGGAGAGGATAGGTGATGGGAGGGGCTGATTGATTTAGCAGAGGTATCACATCACGCCTGATAGCATTTACGCTACAGCTAATTGGCTGTTAATTGGTTAAGTCCCAGAGCATACCAATGGTCTGCTACTCACCATGCTGTATGCATGCTCGGCCCTGATGGAATCCCTCTCGCATTTTTCTCCTGATCTCTCCCGTTTTATTGGAAGTGTTTTGTCCGCTCTCTCCAATCCTATAATTTTTCCGATAATTCATGTAAGTCAAAAACTTTGAATGAACACACCGCCGGAACCGCAGGTTTAACAAAACGACCAAAACAATACAAAGCTGTCCATAATGTGGTGGTGTATGGGGGTGTGTGAGCTCATAAGAACTGTATTGGTGAGGAGTGGAGAGAAGTGTAAGGCATATGCTCAGGTGTGGGAGGGGCCTGTGCCCCTCCCACCAACAATGTTTTGGTTTGGGTTTCAAGCCCTGGCTCTGTAAATGGGAACACAAACACAGTGGTGCAGACTGCACCACACAACAATATTCTAGCCATGGCAATGCATTTCCACTGTGGGGGGGGCAGAGCTTCTGAGGGAGCACCCTATGGCAGTGAAGTGAGATATCAGTTTTCACCAGCTTTCTCCAAAATTACTGACTATACCTTTAAAGGAAGATATCTTTAAGATATGTTGAGAGTGTACTGTATACTGTATGAATGTGGTTCCAACCAAATGTTATATGCAATCATGTAGAAATTATTTGTCGGTTGTCGGCTATGGTGAAAGATGCATCTGCTTTTTCTTATTCAACAGGCTGATTGTAGCTGCAGACCTCAGATAAATTACTGTAAGGACAGCAGATGTTAGCACAAACATAATAATGACCTTTCCAAATACAAGCAGAGCACTGGTTAAAAGCTTTTGGTTCATAACACGGTTTAATTTTTTTGTGTTTATTTCTCCCAGAATTGAATGTTTTCAGTTTGACCATGATTTGTGAAAACACACAACAATTATATAATTATATATTGTTATTTCTTTGCCCTCTTTTATCAGCATTTTTCTCTTGCTTTAATATATATTGGAATATGTTCTTTTATTCTGTAAAGCACTATGTTTAAATGTCCAATATACAGAATATTATAATTTAAACATAAAATAGCAGCAAATAAAAATGTATTATGTAAAGATATAGTGGAGTAGCCTAGTTCTTAATGTGACATAAAGCAGAAAATCATACATAGTTCCTTTAAATGACTCATTCCATGAAAAATAAATATTGTTTATCATTTATAATTATGTTGTTTTTCAAGATGTTTTTGGCAGAGAAACAGGTGAAGTAGAAAATCATTCTATGTACAGTAAAAGCGCCTCACAGTTTATATGGTAACGCCCCTGTGAGGATATGACCGCCCATAACCAGCTACCATAGTGTTCCGATGTGCGCGAAAACAGATATTTATTAGTTTAAGAAATTATCTTTTAGCTTTTCCAGAATGTTGACTGATATTGGTCAGTTAAAGGTTAAGTAATACAGATACTACATTTCTATCCTAAGGCTTTTCTGAATGGTATTTATTTATCTTTAACATTTGATTTGGACACAGCCTGTGACTAGACCAGATGCCAATATACAGTACAGTTTGAATAAACATGGCCAGTGCCAAGATTTAAACCAACACTGTCGAACATAATTATACCAACCTAATCCAGCATCGGGTGTTAAATTGTGAATGTGAAATTAAAAATGGAAATGGTGTGTGTTGTACTCATAAAGTCAAACCTTTGTTTCTCGAAAGAATGCCAAGCTTGTAAAAGCCTTTATGTGCAAAGTGGTTGTTGTGAAATAAATACAGTACAGTGTGGAATGGCTGCTACATAGTGTAATGCACTGTAGGCTCTATAGCACATACTGTACAATTGTTCTGTGCACACACACACACACACACGGTTGTAAAAAGGTACACATGTACTGTATGTACATGTGTGTGTGTGTGCACGACATGCCACTGAGAATTGTGTGTCTACACACATGCAAAATTATGCATGTTTCTGCACATTACTGTTCTTGTATTGTGTGTGTGTGTGTGTGTGTGCGTGTAGGATTTATAGAACTATACCATATTTTCGTGTTCAAGGGCAACATATGGCCCTTAAATCAACAACAGCAGTATTCGTGTAGATTTAAGTGCTTAAATCTAGATGAACACACACACACACACACACACACACACACACACACACACACATGCACACATGTCCATGCATGTGTGCATGCACATGTCTCTTGTCTGGCTCTGTTGCTAGGTTCCCTGAGCACAACCTGGCAACAGACACAAGGAGCACAGTTGCCTTGCTCTGGAGTGGGTGCCGCTGTCTTGCTGTTACCATGGGACACCGCCCGACACACCGGAGTTTGTCGCCCACGGGTACATCCCATCGTCACGGTGACCACCGCAGGATTGCAAGGCCCTTGGCATGTTTGTCTTCACACCATTGTTTAAGTACATCGTGTTCTGTGCTTGACCTCCTCCAGCTCCTTCACCTTGATGATGGGAGCTGTGCAATTCACTGAGAGGCAGTTGGAGAGCTTTGTAATGTAACTAACCGATGTGCCTGGTATCCAGGGTGACCTCACAGAAAGTCACAACAAACTTTATCAAATGATTGTTCTAATAAAACGCTTTACTAACTGGTGAAATGCTGATAATTAATCAATAATAATATGTAAAGGCTTTGTTATGATAAATATTTTATGTTGTATGTTGATAGGTATTTTGCCAAAAGTGGCCCAGAGTTCTTGGAGGTCAGGTCATGTTGAATAAGAAATAAAATATCTGTTCCATCACACATTACGTGACAGATATCAACACACTTAAAAAACAGGCTCTGTAATGCTGGGGAACTTAATTCAAATTACCTAGAGGCCACTTAACTGCGTTTATAATGTAAGTCATTGGGTGGTATTTCATCAAATGGTATAACAATACATGCTACAGCATAAGTGTTTTATTATTGGTTTTCACTGAATGAGGTCAAAATGACCCACTACCTCTTCAATTTCATTAACTTGATTTACCAGCCGTGTTAAAACCTACTACCTAGTACTATACGAACTGCATGGAACCCTTATTCCATCACTGCTGACGATTAATCAACGACATTAATCACAATGTTAAGAGCAAAAAAGATAGGCCTTTTCATCTCATCACTTGTTAAGTTAAATCTGTCATTGTTCAGCACCACATGAACATGATTACCATGTGGTGTGGTCAAGTCATTTTATTTATAAAGCACATTTATAAACAGCAAATGCTGACCAAAGTGCTGTACACATCAAAGCAAGTAACAATTAATAAAAACAATAAAACACAATACAC
>JAODUG010059033.1:0-14657 GCA_027564795.1 Aphredoderus sayanus
ACAGGACTCATAATGGACCCACCCAGACATGACAATGGCTGCATTTCACTACTCTGTAATTATGAGTCATTACTCAGATGAGAAGTGATTTTTGTGTACAAAATCAATTAGATAATGACAAATAAATGAGACTATGGGCGACTGAGGGAAAAAGTCAGTAAAAGGTGTCATTATGTGTGTGTGTGTGTGTGGGGGGGGGGGGGTGTATAAGGATTGATGAGAGAATACATTAGATCAGATTGGGCATGGATCTTTTTTTATTTTTTTTTAAATTGCTGAGTCACTGGATGGAACAAGCAGCAAATAATGTTTCTTATTCCCCCACACCCATCAAACATTTAGTTTGTACACACACACATTCACACACGCACACACACACGCACACACATACACGCACCCAGAGGAACTTTAAGGCATAAGAACAGGACATATGGTTACTAGCCAGTTTCCCTGTGGTTTTATAAATTCCTTTGCTTTCGTCATACTTACTCATTGAACAAACCTGTGCGTAATGAATACAGCATACAGACATGCTTTTAATTAAACCAATGCAACACATTAGCTGTGAACATGTGCAGCTTCGATAACAAAACTAGACTGAACTAGTCTGGATTCAGGCGAGATTGATGGTTCTTTTACAAAGCTCGCTAATATTCACATAGGGGCCAATATTTCACAATTACAGTAATCATTATAGTCTTTTTCCCGCTAGTTGGATATAGTCGGAATATACTGAAACATACATATCTGCCCCAGATACTGTTAATGCCAGTATCAGCACACTGTGCCAAACAATCCATTAGATACTCTCCACTAGATAGGGTAGAAGCCAGCAAAGTCTCCTTTTACTGTCTGGAGTGCACCTGTATTAAAATTGGTCCTTCTAGCCACTAGGAGGCACAATGCAAAGGAGGGTCCCCATTCCATGTGCACATATTGTACATTGAGACATTGCGAGGGTTGTGTGCATGTGGGTGCATATACAATACATGCACTTGTATGCATAAACATTGTCCAATACCTTACTCTTAATTCAAATCCAAACAAAATGCTCTACAGTATGTAATGTAAAATACTGTAAACGTAAATGTGCTATGAATGTAAACTGTAATATAAATGTAAACTGTAAGCATATCAATTCATTCATAAAGAAGTATGCATGTTACACTACATATGGAAATACCCTGCTCCAAACTGTAGCTTTTAAAATAAATGTGATCTTACACACTATTTCGTTATTGTGTCCATGTTTGTATTGTATTTCTGGCGCAATCACATCTACAGCCGTAAGGCAAATTGTGAGCCCGCCTACTCAAGTGTCAAGAGCCATTGGTGTTCTCATGCAAAGGTACAGACAGGGAGGATCTGCTACACAGAACTGGCAAGCCGAGAGTCAATCCTAGCCAGACTCATATGCTCTGTGTGATGTGTATAGACATGTGTGTACACAGTTTATCATCTCCCATCCTGTTACTCATTGATGGGTAGTATTAGAAGAAGTGGAAGAAGTTACTGAGACGTCAATCGAAAATTCCTTTTTCCACAGTCTCTGGTGACATTTGGCCATTTGTGTCCCTGGTCACAATTCCATGTTTTTTTTAAATCAGAAATAGCCTTCCACATGTGCCGCTGTAGCTGTGTGGCCTCTGGCTGTATTACAGTCATTCAATTGTATGCTCTATTTACTTGAAAGCTAGAGCATTTCAGAGCAGATTGTCAAAGTTTGCTAATCCTATTCATTATACTGCTTAGTAGGCAGCATACATTTATTTGATTGGTCAAAATGTGTGTGTACTGTATATGGTATTACCCAAGAGCAACCATTTGTCAACATGAAAACAGTAGTATAGGCATAAAGCTATACATTATAGTTAAGATATCGGATCACAAAATGCATGTATAAGGAACACAATTGATTAAAATCAACATTATTGTATGTATCACAAGCTGGGTTAATATAGTTTTCATTATCATGTGTCAATTTATTCACTTGGGAACTAAATTCCATTGACAGGTTAAAAGCTTATTTGTCATCTTTTTGGTGAAAGGCATGTGGTGTGTAATCCCTATGAAATCATCCACATATGATTATTTATACACTAACTGCGAAAGTATTTTGTTGTCTGTGAGCCATTTTTCAAAGGTGAGGAGTAGAGAAGAGGAGAGGAGACTAGACTAATACTAAGCCTCAGACAGGTGATCCAAGGGATATAATGTCATACTGGGTTTACTTAGAAGCAAACAAGTTCAGAAGATGTCCACAGAACAACCCATGTTTTTTCAGCTGTATATAAAGCATACCTACATGGTATAGTGACATATCTTTTCATACCTTAAATAATTATAATTTTATTGTAGATGAATGTTACACACTTTCTGTAGAACTACTGTAATGCCAAGAAATTCATGTGACAAATTTGAATGTTTCATGAACCCTTCTGTATTTGTTTGGTTCATTGGATGTAAACATCTAAGTAAAGATAATATTTAGGGTTGTGGCCCAAATATAGACCCAGTCCTAATTAATGTACAAGGATTTACTGACCTAAAGGTCTTTGGGCCTCGAATTGTAAGCATTGTTTTGTAATGTTTCTGGTATTCAGTATTAAAATACTTTACAACACAACATACCTACGGCTATTATAAACATTTAATTAAACACACTGGATACTAATGTGCAGTACACAATCAAGTAGGCCAAACAACAGAAGGATGCCACCAATTGTTAGGTGGCTGTAGATATCCACTCTCTGCAGGCAATACAAAACAGCTGACAAGGAGGACATTAACACAAGTTGACAAGCGGGCCATATGGCCAGATTAATCACAAGCATGTGTAATCAAAAGGTTGTACAATATCGAAACACCAAGCACCAGGCTCTTCAAGGTCAGGTACACAGCCAACAAATACAGCAGGCTCACAGGCACAGTACAGTACAGTATATTAGCCTGAATTACATTTATGACCAATCACAAAACACCTGGGGACTTGCCATTCACCATAAACATACAGCACTTCATCATTATAGCTCAACATAAGGATGTGAACATACAGTATGTTGAAGGGCTATTAAACAGCAAGTTACAACAAGTTGCTTTGAACTCGGTCCCTCACTGAAAAGCGAGGGGCAGAATGCCGTTCCATATCTCTTTTTGGATGAACCAGGGTCTGATGTAGACAAGGGTCTGATGGAGATGACTGAACATATTAGATCTAGAGATGAGATATGCTGAAACTCTTAATAACATATCATGTACATACATACACACACACACACACACACAACTCTACAAATGGCAAAAGTGTAAGTCATATTCCATCAGCTCTTCCAATATATATCGACATGATACTGCCACAGAGTCAGTACAGATTCCCTGTGATTGAGGGATGTGGCTAATAATGTGCCTAATCAATACACACATACAAACACAGTTATTGGGTTTCTATTGAGCTGCAGCTATCAATATCAAAAGCATTTCATATCAGGATGCAGTTCAGACATGTATTTTATGTGTGTGTGTGTGTGTGTGTGTGTGCGCACGTGCGATCGCACACACGTGTGTGTGTGTTTGTGTGTGTGTGTGTGGGTGTGTGTGTGTGTGTGTGTGCGAGCATGCCGGTGCCCTTCATCCAGTAGTGCTAATGGAAGTGACAGATACCTGGAAAAGGGAGATGAAGGAGAGGAGCAGTACTCTATTTTTGGATTCACAGGGGTCCCAGGAGATGGTCACTGTAGGCTCCCAAACTCAGATAGCAGCACTGCTTAGGAGAGATGCCTCCACAAAGACAGACTGAAACAGGACAGAGATATAGCTGTCCAGAGAGGCAGCTGTGGATGCTGTAGATTCAAATCAACATATCTAATATGACTTGTACCTGGGGTGTGATGAATTGCAAACACAGCTTTGACATATTTATTGTTTTAATACATCCGATGTATCAGCATAGGGTTTGGAAATAAAACCCAGAAAGGAGCAGATCCTCTTTTTCGATTCTGTTGCTGTAAATATATCGGTTGCAGCAGTACTTAATTTGACATCATAGATACCCTGCCAGGAAATATAATGTAATGAAATGATCCCTTAGATTAACATAATTAATACCTTTAAATGATCTATGGAAAGCCACAAAAGTCAAAAAGGCAATGAGTAAATTATAAAAAAGCAACAGTCAAGCATTGTGACATGCTAAGACAATCTACCAAGCAGGGCTGCACTACATTTCCAAGATACAAATAACAAATAATACTATTTAAATAATAAAATTAAAATCCAAATATTTATCATGAGAATATAGTTGATCCTAAACATCATGCTTAACAACATTACTGATTTATGCATTCTCTCTTTGACAGCTTCACAATTTGACTTAATGTCCAAAACTAATGCCTACAGCGCCACCATGTGGACCAAGGATGTTAACATCAGACTGTTGTATTTGTTACCACGTGCAATATTATATGTTTTATGTTGCTGCTGTGATCTTTCATTTCCCTTTGGGGATTCATTCATACCTATACCTACCTACATGTAGCCTACTCGGTGTTACACATGCGTAATGCCACATAGACAAATGGGCATTATGCACTAGGGTGTGGCTTTGGTTTAGCCCAGACCTCCATCATCTCTCATGAAAATCTGAATTTATTTTTAGAAGCATTTTAACTCTACCACTGTCCTATGGGTCAAAATGACCCAGTGCACTCTTTTTGTGCCAGCAGACCACAACATGGACATATGACGTTACATGGTTGGCGCCATCTGCTGGTAGTGCGTTTGAAACCCAAAGACATCTGGAGGGTTAAAATAATCTTAAATAACACAATCAAAATTATGAACACTCATTGAACTTGTTTAGACATAAAAAGGCTCCTTTAATTAGAAACATAAAATCAATTATATGAGCTAATAATTAATAGGTGTATTATCAATCAGCAATCTAAAAATGCATACAACTAATCTGCCAATAAATGGATAGTTCTTAAAATAAGTAAGTAAATGTAATAGCACTTTTCTTCTGAAACTCATCAGTCTATTCTTGCTCTGAGAAATTAATGCTGCATGGCACCTACTGGGCCTCCAACTCCTCTTTCTATCTGTTTAGAGCTATATGTCAGGCTTTTTGTCATATTTATCTCTGTCTTTTATTGAAAGTCTGTTAACTTACTCATTTATTTGTTGGTTGGTTTAATTGGTTGTCTGTGAAGGACAGTAATGTACTAAATAGTAGGCCTAATGTGAAAGTCTGCTCCAGGATAATTGAAGTCCAGCAAAAAGACAAGTGCTCCCTCTGGAAGAACTAGGTGGCTCAGAAAGCAAACATTTCTGTCCAGTGAATTCACTATCCTCACCGTTACACTAGCCTAAGTCCTTCCGCTATCAGGTTATTAAATGCAGATACTATTTATGGTTATTTATTGTGGTTATTTATTATTTATTACTACAAGATGTAGAATTAGCTGCTCACTGTTTTAAAGGTTAAATCCATTGATCAATTCTCTGTGACATATGGCTACTGCCTAGGCTACTTGTCTGTGAGCTTGTGTATGAACTGGGTAAACTGATAGTCCTTCTTGAGATGCAGTAGCCTTGCCTATATCTGGCCATTTTTTCAAAAATGTGCTTTTATTTTTAAGCAATAATCGGCCTATGGTTTACCCTAAACGTTTTAATTGTAGTATAGCGTATTGGATTTCAGTGCAAATATTCTCAATGTACAACCATCGGTATTGGCTTGATCATGATAATCATATTATCTTAATTAATATACAACGAAGAAGATAATGTTATGGTTCTGATTGGTTGTTGCGTACCGCGCGCGCAACTTCTATCTCGTCTCTTTAAACGCAATGCATCATGGGTTATTATGGTTATGCACCAGCGGTAGCCTACACGCCCAAATGCGCTGGCTGGTTGTTATGCCTATTGTGTCATTTTTCATTGCCACAAAGTTTCATTACGATATTTCAAAAACTGTCGTGTTTTCCAGTTTTCTTTAATTCTTTTTATCTAGCTCAACCTTTAATTTGTAGTTAATGGTGTGCGATCGATTGTTGGGAAATGTAGTTTAATAGTCTGTTTTAACATACACATTTAAACCGGAAACACATTCTATGCATTAATAATGAATTCCAAAATTCCTAAATAAAGCAAACACACACCCTCTAAATATACCCAATGCCTTATACTGTATACCACATTAACAGAATAGCAACTAGATAAATAAGAAGACAACCAATCCCAGCCTTCTTTGACAGACGGTGATTCAGCTTGGGAGTTGTAGTTCGAGATCGAGATCATTTCCTTGTATGGACCCTACATAATGTGGAATCTCCTCTGCAAAGAGATCCAGATGTATATTTATTGACCAGGTATGGTTGGCAGCTTATTGATCAGTATAATATGATATTTAACGTGTTGCACTCACGTTAGTGCGTCTTTAGTAAGTATATGTTCAATATAGTTCATAGGGCGCAAATTCACGCCAACATGTCGATGCATTTCCTTTTGTTTAGCTACGTGAAAAAATGCAACAGTACTAAATATGTGCACATTGACAAAACATGAAATGGCTCATTACGTTCATGCAAGGAATGTTGTAGACATATACCCAGTGACATTCGACACCTTGGCCGATTAGTTGCTATCTTGTATAACGTTACACGTTGTTAAGACATAAAAATAGCCAACTGTAGGCTACTTGTCGTGGGATTTATTAAGTTGCTCTACTTATAATGCGACACGGTGCCATATGTCACTTGGCTCATTAATTGTAACTAAAGCTTACGTATATCTCCAGTCTTCTACTGCCGAATTAGTGACATTAATGGCGCCCTTTTGTTGTTTACATTCGGCAGAGCAATTTTGTTTGCTAATTTGCATTACTTCCGTTGATTGATCAAACAGTATGGCTCTGTCTAGAATACAATAATTACATGACACATCATTTTCATTCAGTTTTGACTTGCTTTCAGGAGTAGTGTGTCAGCTGATATTTTTATAATATAAAAATGTTTACTTGGTTTTGTGTGTTTCACAGGACTGTGTGACTTTATGGAAACATGTCAAAGAAACGGGGCAGGTACGCATAAGGAGCTGTGCTTCAATATATTTGACTGCCTGGTTTGAAGTCCACTGTCAACTATTCCAAGGGCCTATGACAATCACAGTCTAATCACTACCTGAAGACCATACATTAAACACATAATAATAATAATAATAATAATAATAATAATAATAATAATAATAATCAGTGTTTAGTAACAACAAAACCTGAATAACTTGCCTAGTAGCCAGTCCAACCAAGGATGTCCTTCCCCAACAATGGCAGTAAACGCAAGTACCCTGCCATTTGTACTTTGGAAATGGCCTGTAAACACTTCTCGTGGCAGAGGTTAACCCTCCCGCTGTCCTAAGGAGTTCGGGAGACTACCAGCAGAGGGAGCCAACTGCGGAATGTCATATGTCCATGTTGTAGTTGCGGCCCGTTACTGGCGAGTGCACTGGATCATTTTGACCCATAGGACAGCGATATGGTTAAAAGGTTGTCCAAAGAAATCTAGTACCTGCCACATTGTACTCCTTGTGCCCTCCCAGGAAGCGTAGCAGCGGGGAGCTGAGTGAGAGCTCCACGTCGACCCTCACCCCAGATCCTGACAATCTGCTAGGCCTGAGGATCCAGCACAACTGGCGCGAGAAGGGCGCTCTGACCAAATGGAAAGGCACCGTCTTGGAGCGTCTTACTGTTAATAACAACCTCTACATGGTCAAATACGATGGCTTCGACTGTGTCTATGGTATTGAGCTATTCAAAGATGACAGGGTGTCCAACCTGCAGGTGTTGACTGAGAAAGTTGGTAAGTTTGAAGAAAGGAACAACTTGTTGATGTGTCTTTGTGTCATTGCATTTACTGCCACTGTTGGGGAAGGACATCCTTGGTTGGACTGGCTAGGGTGTAGGATGGCCAAGTGGTCTGGGTGTTTGACTCCCAGCCGGAAGGTTGTGGGTTCAAGCCCTGGAGTTGCTGGATTACCTCCAAACATTCTTGGGCAAGATGTCTAACCCCAATTGCTCCCAGTGGTTAGGTACACCGATGGCTTGCATTGCCATCGGTGTACGATTGTGTGTGTGAATGTGAGGCAATAATGTACAGCGCTTTGAGTGGCCGGTAGGTTAGAAAAGTGCTATATAAATGCAGTCTATTTACATGAGGGCATTAAATTATGTGTGCCCTTCTCCTTTCCACAGTGAACAATAAAATCAAAGTGCCCCCCGGAGCAGAGGAGCTTGTGGGAAGGGCTGTAGAACACCTTTTTGAAAAAGAAGATGGAGAGAAGAATGAATGGAGAGGCATGGTGTTGTCCCGCGCCCCCATTATGACCCACTGGTACTACATCACCTACGAGAAGGACCCCGTACTGTACATGTATCAGCTTTGGGACGACTACAAAGATGGAGATCTGCGTGTATTGCCGGAATCAGGTAGTGAAGCTAATACCTTTAGCAGGGGAGCGCATTCAGCAGTTTAGTTTTTCAGCAAACTTTATCATAAGATGTGCATTTTTTCCAAATGTTTGTAGTTGAAAGAAATGCTATGTTTAGCAATGTCCTAATGCTGTCATCTATTAAAGGTGGAGTAAGCATTAAGGACACTGAAGTGAGTTTCTTAGAGTTTACGCTGCCATCTGGT
The DNA here is from genome assembly GCA_027564795.1 of Aphredoderus sayanus. Classification (NCBI taxonomy): domain Eukaryota; kingdom Metazoa; phylum Chordata; class Actinopteri; order Percopsiformes; family Aphredoderidae; genus Aphredoderus; species Aphredoderus sayanus. The sequence continues at coordinate 8,691 of JAODUG010059033.1, forward strand.
GGCACATATGCAGTAATGCTAATGTGGGTGGGGAAAGCTGTAATATCCGCTCACAAAAATAACTGACTCACCATCTCAAGAGGGTGCATGGTTCAGAACATATTAAAGATAATAAATATTTGTTTTTAATGTACAGTATAGTATACACTTTTTTGTGGTTCTAAAACATTGCTTAGGTTACCTTTTAATCTGTAGTTTCTAATCTAGTTTCTTCCTATACTGTCCCAGAGAACAAACACCTGCTTCCAGCAGACAGGAAGCCAGGTGAGGAGCCAGAGAGTCTTGTGGGTAAGCAGGTGGAATACGTTACAGATAATGGCCTCAAAAGAACAGGCTTGGTCATCTATCAGGTCCCAGCCAAGCCAACCGTTTACTATATCAAATATGATGATGACTTCCACATCCACGTATATGATCTGGTGAAGACCACCTAGAATTGACTGTCATGAATTTAATTACTTGCCGTCTTATTCTAAACAATAGTTACCTACAGTGTTACAGACTTCTGTTTTTGTCTCCAATATGCCATGTTAAAGTTCAAATGCCCACTGGCTATTCTTGGTCTTATCTCATTGTTTTTGTTGGCATGTAGAGGCTAATGTTGTGTGTCATTTTATCTTTAAAGAGTAACTCCACATTTTGATTAAACAACCTCAGTCTACAAGGTAAAGAAAGATGCAGTTAAAAACACTATATAGTTTTAAGTTATGTAATTTACAAGGCTTTAAGCTGTTGTTAAAGCAGTACTTAGATGATTAGCCAAACTTGCACGCCAACTCACCACACTCATTTGTGAAATATAGCCACACTCATTTGTGAATGCATCAATTTAAGGAGTATTTTCTTGCCGGTACGTCCATATATTATTTTTTCATAACGTGTTGCAAAAACAAGTGCCAGGTTCTCACCAGTTGACACCAATTACTAGCCATTTAATACACACACACACGATTCTACCATACTCACACTATTGGACTGTCTATATACCTGCCTATATGATGCTGATGTTGAACTGTCAAATCATCCCAATAAAGTCCAAAGGTTGTGGCTAGATCCCACAATGTGCATATACAGAGGAGCAATACAGAATAGTATTCTTTCAGTCAATCAGAAAGTCTGTGGTTTGCTTGTTCTCGATTTGTTATATCTATTAATCATGTACTCAAACATATTATCCTAATTACCTGGTTAACCATAGCCAGAAGTTTCATACCTAGCATTAACTGTAAAGTCAGGTGACAGATTCTTAGGTTTATCCATCCGTATGGTGGGCCCTAGAAATGACCAGGTCCAGATCTACTAACATTCTGTAAGCATTATGTCTATCAAAATGTTTTTTTTTTTGTTGCAAGTTTGAAAGGAAACAGACTATGAGTGGGTAACAATAACTCCTGATCATGGCTAAACTTGTCCGTGAAACAACTTTTCAATCTAGTCTGACTGACTATGAACGATTCATACTTTACATCAACACAAACCAAGCAGTGGAATAAGGTCAAATGACTTAAAGCACAAAACAAATTGCATAAAAATGATATCAAATAATCTTGCTCTTTTTCACTTTAAGTAAAGTAACCTTAAGAACTGGATTGGACTGTTGATTGCATTTAGTTTTAGCATAATTACAGCGTGCACTTCAAAATATAATCAGCTGCATTCCTCTTTATGCTGAAATCCAAAGACTTTGCCTTGCAATCTGTTAAGTTAAATCCAATGTGTCCCCTGCTGGGCAAGACTGAACTGTAATATGCCTGTATTTTATTTGTCTTTATCCTTTATGATGGTGTGTATTTATTAATTAATTAAGGAAAGATTAGGGCATTTGACATCACTTGCATGTGAGTGAGGAAAAAACTGGCTGAAGGTGAATAATCAAAAGTGGAGTTATCTTTTAAGGAAGACTGTGGGGTCCTTTCATCTGTAAATAATTGCAAAAGAGCAAAACATTTCTCTTGGTCGAAGTGAACATTTAAAGAGCAATCTTTGAGCCCAAATGTAATTTTAGTTTTAAGTTTAAAAGAAATAAAAAAATAAGAAAAAAGTTTTACTTTGTTTTACATCTTATTTGAAACAATATATACCTATTCTATTTATTTCATCTGAAATTTCTGCTGCTTGCAAAATATATTTCAATACATGTCTTGTTTCAAGTTGGTGTCAAATATGTTCGGTTATGTTTTTAAAATTTCATCAAAACAAAATTGACTATCAAACTTGTGTGAAGTTAAACATTTTTGGCCAGTGATAAGACCTGTTTGCATCCTAATCTCTTGCATGGTGATTGGGTTTTCATTAAATTAATGACATTGGACATAGGATAGCCTCCGTGTCTGGGATTTTATTCAGTTTTTGTTGTTCTTGTTGTTTACATTATAATATGATATGCTGACCTAATGTCTATAACACAACCTTTTTTTAATGTGCTCTCTCACTATTTATATTATGTAGAGATATTGTATAATAATTTGGGCTTAAGTCTTTATTTTTTTTCATAACTCAATCATGTGTTGGCCTAAAACTATAATTCATTGTGATTCTACATTGTATTGTCTTTTGTAAATAAAAGGTTAAACATTTTAAACAGAATTTTGTTTTATTCCTGTGTGTGTGTATGTGTGTACATATTAGCATAATCTATTTCATATGTACAGATTGAAGAGTTGATGGTTAAGTGTGTGTGTGTGTGTGTCTCAGCCACTTTGCAGTGGCTGAGAAATGTTTAATGAATGTTTTAGGGCTTGTTAACCATGCCATTTCAAACTGTAACTGCTATAGCTGATGTTGTCATTTAAGACACCAAGCAACACATTCTGCACATTCAACTTCGAGTGGTTTCCTTTCTTTCCTATTTTGTCCATACTGACCACATACTGAGCAACATGCTGACTACCTCCTCCTACAGAGTCTGTCCGTGGAGCCAGGGTTGCCGGTGATGGCTGCCAGCACAGGCATCGGAGAACAGTTGGCATACCATTATGCCAGGCTGGGTGCCCAGACCGTAATAACAGCGAGGCGGGAGTACGCCTTACAGAAAATCTGCTCTCTTGAGATTTGTCTGTCTGATTTATCACCTACTTTACACGTGTATTTGTGTTCCACCATTCAGAAATTTCTAATTTCTCTCACTCTAAACTTGTTTAGGTGATTGTGCTGGTCATTGGGACATTGGGACTGATCCATTAGAGATGCTCATATGCATTTCTAGCTTCCTCCTGTAGGTGGCAGATTACTGCTTAACGCATGGGGCCCAAAAGTCAGTACTATACTGTATGTCACATGTCCCTTCCGTGTCTGAGAGAGTGGTCAGACATACAGGCTGTTTACTGTAGCTGTGGGATGCTCATGACTTTTAGCTAGATCTTCATTTCACAGTAGGCCCATGCTTTGTTAAGTAAGTCCATGACAAACACATCTTCAGTACACTACATATACTGCAACAATGGAATGCATCCCTCCCTCAAGGTCATGCCCAAACAAAACAGCTGTTACAATTTTGTAGAATTTGTGTGTGTGTGTGTGTGTGTGTGTGTGTGTGTGTGTGTTTAAGTAAATCCTTGAAACATTGTAGACATTCATATTGGGTGCCAGTATATAAACTCTCCAAATGCTTCTTTTGTGTTGCTTAGCAACGAAAGCAATTTCTGGTTTTATATATGAAATGCCAGCATGCCACCAATCTGGAGACTTTCAGGGAGCAGTGTGACTAGAAATCAAGCTATATAAAGCGTCTGATGGCATTTCTGTGCAGAAATTAAATTTTTAACATACAGTGCTATATCCAATCTATTAAAGTAAGGCTAATTGAACTATTGCAATTGCAGTTTTGATCATCAAAATAAATGCAAAGTGAAACTTTTAGATACAATTATTATACAATTTCAGCTAATGTGGCAATCGAACCAACAAAGGCAGTTTATTAATATCTTCCTTAAGGTTATGGTGTTGATACATATAATACATTTATTTTATTGAGCTTACTACAGGTATACTGGGAATGTGCTATTTATATTTACATGCCTTGAAAATCCTTTTCAGTAATCTTGTGTATTTACAGTTTAAACATTGCTTTTGTCTAACGTAAACTAGCATAGACAGTAGCCATGCAATGTTAAACGTCACACCATATTGTACCATCTGCTTACATGGGCCGACGTGACAACATACAGGGTAATAGCAGCTGTATCTTTGCACATACACAGTCACCCTAACACACACACAACTGTTGGTTCCTGCTGCACTAACAACTGAATATTACCCTATACGGTTAATAAAATGTGTTTTTTATCTAATAATAATGTCAAGTAGTTTTCATTTAGTAACAATACTGATTTACATTTACATGTACACTATGTCTATTAATATGGCATTGCTTTTTATTTATTTGTTTTTTCACCTCAGGTAAAAAAAATCATACAATAAAATGTTATAAGCTGCCATGCCAAGGTTGGTAGATAGTTCAGGGTCTAACCTACAGTCATTTCTGCTTTTTAAAACCACCCATCTCTTTAATCTATGTTTGGTGAATAGGTGACAGTTAAGCAACACACATATGATTTGCTTGGAGGTATATGTTATTTTAGATATTGATGAGGTGTCAGAGGAAGAACAGATGCTGTTAGTCTTTAAAACGCTTGAGCTGGTTGTGACCCACAACACTTAAAGTAACAGTGTTACTTTACATTACATATATTAGCTGTTTTTTTTTTTTTGTTGTTTTTGTCCCACTAAGTAAGATTTCCACTCAAGGACCCCTTTACACTTCCACTTAGTTTGCAGTGAATGGTATCTTTGTGGTTTTTCAACCTGAGCTGGCCATGCAGTGCAGCGATGTATGCAACTGTACCATATGAATCTTAGGGCTCAGAGTGTGGGGCGCCCTTTTAACCAGTGAGATTCACACACATTGCCAGTTAGTGGTCAGTTAGTGAAGGAGCACTCATCAGAAATATGCCATTTACCCTTCCTATATGTCTACTGTATGTGTGTACTGTTTATTTAGATGCTTATTCCTCCGTTTCAAGGATGACATCATTCCAATGTTCTACATATAATATACATAATGTACATTTGATCACACATTTTTATATTAAAATATACTAATTAGTAAATCAATGTTCCCTGGTGTTTCAAAATGTGATTGTGGTGGAAAATGTTGATGCATTTGTGACTAATTTAATTTACAATAGAAATTTGATTGTATTTAGAACATGGAATACTCATTTGAACACTCGCTACAGCATGTGCGGGTTTAGATCATGGTGATAAGTCTTGACATTGGATATATTAATTCTGACATGATGACATGATTGTTCAAGAGGGTTGCATTGTAATTTTATTGCATTTAGATTACTGACGTATCATGTGACAGTCTAGTCTAGTCTAGCAGCATAATCTGTTTGGTGTGGCATTTACAGTGTAGTGCTGTCATGCGTGTGTTGTCCTGTTGATCCCTGCTACAAACAGGAAAATCTTCACAGGTTCCCACTAAAAGCCCCACAGGATAAGATGGAGGAGATTGAAGAGCATTGCGTGTGCCACGAGGCAGACTGGGATTTGTTGTTCTTTGATCAGCGTCACAACAAAATCACTAGTCTTCCACTCAGCAAACACCAACAGGTCTCCTCCACTGTTTCTCCTCATCTGCTGCTGCAACCTATAGAGCGAGAAAGGCATAAACTTGTTATGGGAAATGAAACAGTGGCAGAACTATTGAGTTTCTGAGGAACTCCATCCGTTGTTACCCAGGTAACGATATTCATCTGTTATCATCAACATATTTCATGAGCACAACTTGCAGACCTTTTCGTTCTCAATACATTTCTACAATGTGGCATGTTAGCAACATCAATAATCCCAGTGTCACGTTGACAGTTTGTAAATGTCTAATTAAGGATCTCTCTCTCTCTCTCTCTCTCTCTCTCTCTCTCTCTCTCTCTCTCTCTCTCTCTCTCTCTCTCTCTCTCTCTC